>JAZGTJ010015751.1:0-13155 GCA_036877575.1 Botia almorhae | reverse complement strand
CCTATGACAATCATTGTAAAAAGTAGCCTTATGTTTTATGTTGTATTATGTTTCTCCCTCTCTTAAAGTCATGCTTCTGTGAGACAGGAAATAGCCAGTGGAAATGGCCAGTCTCCTAAATGAGCCTCTCCACAAAACAAGTCTGAATGGCGTTAAAATGACACAGAGAGAAAGCACTGTGTTGTCTCACGCCCATGTAGTGTGATTGCTTGGATGTTTCTAATGGTGTTGGGGGTGATTTTACGCACAGCAGGTTTCTAGGCCTCCATGCAGTCCAAGAGGCTTATGTGACTACTGTGATAAGCTATAGGGAGGTGGGTGATCACCCTGATAACCGTGATGTGTGTATTTGAGCAAGGCTGTGCTATACAATTTATACTCATTTGCATGTTCAAATCCACAACAGAATAAATACCACCAAAAGGGCAAAGCTTTAGATAAATGACAATGAGATCAAGTGACTGAAGATTAGATATTACCTTGGAATGCCACCTTGATCCATAAAGCTTGTCTCTATGGATACCAGTTGTCTAGATACATAAATGTCTAGATAATAAAGATATGAACTTACATCAATGGTAAAATACACTGGATACTGTCATTGCTGTTTATTATTTTTCTTGTGAACTTAATTTTCCTGCTCTTTGGACTGCACTGAATGAGATTTCTATTTTCTGTCTAAATCTCTACTGCCTGTTCCCACACCTCACAAATCTGCAGGTTTAATTAACTGTATTAGCTGTCACAAGCCTTCTAATTCCTAAAACTAAACAGCAATAACTCAATAAACACCCATTGTTGTATTATAGGGGTTCATCCACCTATTGTTTGTGTGCTTTGAATAAGCACTAGGTAACACAACAGTCAAGTGTCCAGCTGCCATTTTTAAGTTTAGGTTTGTCTGTTTAGGTATGTGGTTTAAAAAACAACAACCAGTGTCTTGAGAAAGAAACTAATTTACTGCTTTACATCATTCTAAGGTTGTGACACACTGTTAACATAAAGTTATTTTGCAAACAGTGTTAAAGCTCTGTTAAGGTAAAGGTAGAGTTAATACCTTAAGCCCTCTGCTGCCTTTTAGTGAGATCTTACCCTGCTGAGAGTCTCCTGCTCCTCACTACTGCATGAGTGATAGTGAGTTTGACAGAAGAGAATGCAGCTGCTGTGGAGGCAGTATATCTGGATGTAGTCAGATTAGAGATGAACAGTTTAAACAGCTTGAGGTTAGTGGTCTTCCAGGCTAGCCAGGTTGACCTGGTTTTAGAGGGGTTATGGCACTTGCTCAGGCTTGCAGTTTAGCTAAACCAGCTGAATACCAGCCTGGCCATACAACAGCTAGATTAACTTAAACCAGACCAACAAACCAGTGTAGACTGGTTTAAGCTTTTTTATAATTATTAAAAAGAAGATAACTTTTTTCCAAATAACAATGTAGATAAATATGGCAGTATTGAAAGGCAATTACACTAACATATTTTTTACAGTGATAAAAAGATTTGTTTGCCAGCCACAAGTATGTGTGATAACAGCGTGTCTGTTTTTGAGCGCTAGGTTTGCAATCATTTATTGTCAAAAATCTGACATTGTCATCAATTATTGTCACTAAAGAGGCAGGAAGCATGAAAACATGCCATTTAGCCTTTTTATTCTCTCATAAGAAATAAGAAAAATCTCTGGAAGTCCAACAGCATGAAAGATTATGGAGTTCTTTGTAAACACATTTAGGTAATGCTGTGAAATCACGTTTAATTACTTTCCTGCCGTCTCTGTTTCTTTAGAGATTCACTGTCAGACAACAATTTGAAGAACAGACACCTGCCGTGTGCTTATTTTACACACCTGGTCCTGTAGAAATGTCAGCAGAAAAGCATAAGATACTATAAAAGTGATTCTTAGCGGAATTCTGGAAACACAAGCAATGTATCTTAATGAAAGATTTATGTTCTGATAAACTCTGCTATTCTAACATGCATACAGGCAGTTGAGATAAACATTGGATTTGGGGTTCAGTCCAGTTTTTTCTTTATCCCAGCATGCACTGGGGCATGAATAATAATGGTCCATTTAGCCATTTATTTACACAATTGGTGGTTTTGTCGTCACATTAATAACCTGTTGTCCAAAATAAATACAGAACTATAACAATCATTTTTATCAGTTATATATTTGTATTTATTTTAATTATAGTGTTTTAAGGATGATTTTAATTTATGGCATAACTAAGTCAAGACTGAACTGAAAAAGCCATTGCGAAGTGTTGCCTTCATTTTATTAAGTTCTGCAAATACCTCTCATTTTACAATCTCTCAAACTCTCGTCCCATGTCCAGTACATCCTACTACCTGCAATATCACCAGTCCACTTAACACCATGCACTTGAAAGTGCAATAAATTAAAGATCATAAATCATGCACTATTCATAAGAGTCTTCATCCAGCCCCATTCACCGTTTGCTAACCTCCTCCCCCACTAATGGCGTAATGGAGTATTCGAAGGCCTCTAAAGCGCCATGTCCTGTTCTGTCCTTTTGACTGAACATAGTGTTCTGGACCACTGCATTAAAAGCTGATACCCTCTGCAAAGCCAAACGCTCTCCATCAGCCCCCATCTCATGAGACAATTGTCTGCTAGAAGAACCACCAGATGGTCTGCACCATATCGGCCAAGGTATCAGTTTTACACCAGGGGAAGCACCAGGGATATGCTCCAAAGCCATTATCATTGGAGTATAATTGAGAGATGCATTATATAGTGGTGTGGTTTTCTTGTTTTCTCTGCCGCGTCTGGAACTGATGTGTGAGCTTACTATGGTAACTTTGAGGAAGCGGTTCAGGCTATCTCGAGCTTGAAAGCACTGGAGAGGTAGAACGATGAAATCGGTGGAATGGTGGAAAGGTAATTTAACATTACATAGGTCATGGCCCACATATTCTGGTGCACTCTCACTAATGACAGATAACATGAGGCAGGCAAGGTGTGTCAACCCTCATCAGTCTTTCTAATTAGAGGATCTTTCATAAGCCCTCTCTGCACAACACCATTAAACATGCGCACATATATGCACTTATCCACGCCTGGCCCATCAGTCCTGCATCAGTGAATGACCCAAAAGGAAATGCCTTGACTTTGGAATGCACCCTGTGTGCGACCAATCCATTTGTCATTCTTTAGATCATCTCTTCCTTTTACTGTGGTATTGTTAGTCTTCTTGCTAGATAGGTTTCCAGAATGACTGATGTCCAGCTCAGGACCCTGGCACAAAGAAGGGCCACTCAGGCCACTGTAGATACACGCTTACAGTCTTGTGTTGGGAGGGTGGAGGGTGGAAAGTGGATTCATCTCGTTAATTGGGGGAGGGAAAAATAGGTAATTTATCTGCGGTATTCAACTCTCTCTTCTTAAAGCCACTCCCCTACGGAGGCAACAAGGGAGGTATAAAGTATGCTATGAGGTTTTATAGCTGCTGAGAGTGTATACAAAAAGAGGAGCGGCTTCAATTAACCCAATTGATCCAGTTGCTGATATAAGTCAGAATATTACGAGTCTTATTGTTTCTATAATTATAAATATATCACTTATTTAATTGTATTAAATAAGGTTTTCAGAGATTTGATCTTAGGTCAAGTGTATTGTGTTTTTATTTTGTGCATTTAAAATTTGGTAATAGGCTAAAAAAAATAGCCTATAAGAAATATAAGTTCAGTTCAACTTATATTTTTCCTATGTCCTAATATCTTGTCTTGTGCAGATATTTTTCCTGAAATATTTGTTTTACTTTCCTGTTGTACTACTTGTTTTATGTACATTACATTAAAAATTTTGTGGACTTTAATCCTTCTAATACATTCTTGTATGGGACACACTGTCCATTTTCACATGGGCTGTGTTTCTCTGTATGATCATGGCCATAAAGGCAGCTTTGAGACTGATTAGGATACTAGCTTAGCAAGGCACAGCTGTTTTATCGCACACTGTTGATGACCTATTCTCTGCCTCCCCCCCAGGCCCATTCTAGTGTGAGGGTAAACCAAGTGCCAGACTGACAAATGGAGATCTGCTCCAACAATAAACAGAAAGATGTGTGGACAGAAAACGCAAAGCCTCCAACCAGAAGACAGTGAGCACAGGCTCATTTAAAGGTGGCGCAGTCATTTCACGCTTTTCAAGAGACTTTAACAGATCTGTTTACAAAGCAGGAGAAATGATTGGGCTGACTGAGTTTCCAATCACAGACAATTAAAAAACCTCTCGGTTAGAAAGTCACAATAAAAGAAATCTAAATACCTCTGAAAAGAGAGTACGCTTCATCTCTGCAAATTTCTCTCTGGACTTTAATGCATTTCACAGTTTGTTTATTAGCGCGCCAGCCATGTGGAATGCAGAGTAATGGTACCACTGAGGGAACACATTGCAGGGACCATTAGCTAACTGGAGCAGCTCACACATTGGGTTTGGAGAAGCTGTTCAAAGTGTGCACACGCCAGCACTTACTCGCGCCACTCAATAAGAAGTCAAGGCGGCGAATCAGATGTCCAGATATGTGACAGTGATGTCACTCAGCTTGTTTCCTAATATCTTTATCCTACGGCTCCTAAAACTCGTCCAACACAGCCTGGAGGCAAAGAGCAAAAGAGTGCTGTGAAAACATCCTGAAAAACTTATTAACTGAGATCTTGCAAGCAGATGATCATTTCCATGTTCCTCAATAGAGCAATAGTTCAGTATAAAGCGACCTCTTTCTTTGCAGCGTAGTGACTCACAGCCCAGTTCAAGCCCCTGAGCTGAGAACACATGCACACACATTCTCTGCTCCAGTTTTGTGTTGTTCTAATGATGATGAGAGGGGACGAGCCCTGAATTCAAAACGGGGTCAGATTGATAGTGATGGATTCCAGAACTGACACTTCCTGAGCTTTTGATTTCAAAGAGCTCACCCGTCTGCTCGGCATCAATTCTGAGATGAAGATGAAAGCGATGATGTCACCAATCAATGGCAACAATCGTTTGGCACCGAGCATCGCAACAGGTGCCATGACAACCAGCTGTGATGATGGAGGAGGAGAAATAGAACTGTTGCCAAACAGACAAGAGCCCTATGAATTTATATTCCAGTCAATGACACCAGCCAGCTTTCAAATCAGAGGGACAAAACTGCAGCATGCGATAGAGCCCTTTGTTTTTGGAGTATGTTCAAGTACTCCTTTCAAACAAGCATGTCACTTTGGCATTTCCCCAACATACTTCATGCCCACCTTCAAACTGCTGTGCATAAAGGAAGATGGGCACTTACGTTCTCCAAATGGCTTTAGAAAGGCTCACTTTCATGTTAAACAAAATGATGAAGAGGAGAAGTGAATTTCATGTCGTTTACTCTGAACAATGCTCACGGACTAAGAGCGCAGAAGGCTTTAAAGGCTATTTCGACATGCATGCACTAAAACACAAAGATGATTCACATGCACCGTGATAAGAGGGTAGAAAACACAAGGACAGCTTTGAATTTCAAGTAGTTCCACACTTCTTTCTGAAGTATTTTCAGTCAAGTGGTAAATATCAACGTATTAATACACCAGAACATTTCTAAATGTGAACACAAGTTCCACTGCGTAGATTCACTTTGAAAAAAGAGCTGTTGGAATTGTGCTGTGAGGAGAAATAGAATATCAGTCATGTCTGAACTTTTCAGTGCGTGCATACTGTGGATACTTTCAAGTTCTTTACCACAGTTTCACTCTGTTCCTCTATAAAGTCACACTTTGAATGTGTCTGTGTGTCAATGTGCAAAGGTCTCTCAGACAGCTTTCTGCTGCTGTCAAGTCTTCTGTCAGTCCTCATGTGGTTACACCTCAGACTGGAAAGGTGAGCATGACTTTTGATGCCCATGACAGATATTTTGTGACTTCCCTTTTTCTGATATTACATGATGACATTGTTGTGGCTTTAGAGACACAGACAGAATCCTCCCCCTCAGCTTTGCAGCTCTTATCTTTTTTGGTCAGTTGAAATTGTAGATTTTTGTATAGTTTCTTTATTTACAAGTAATTTACAAGTGAATTACTTCAAATAGACATAAACACATATTTTTGACATGCATATTCCCTGAAATATTCTATCAGAGTATAAACAAACATTTATCAACAGTGTTGTTGTTTTATGAACTTCTAACATGCAAAAATTATGGCAATAATGTTATAGGTTTATTGTTTTGCTGTTTGCTGACAGTATTTATGCTGTTGTAGTAGAATTTCTTAATTTTTTGCTGGTTGTTTGCTATGTTGTGATGAGCTCATATTTTTACCTATTGATGTTAGTTGCTTGTCAGGGTTATTGAGGTTTATGTGATGTTGTATTTATAAAGCTATTGAACACAATACACTTCATCTTTTTAACAGTGTGTCACATGTTCCTTCTCAAGTTCTCGTGCATGTTCTCACTGGCCTTGACACACTGGCAACACTAAGTCCTTCCCCCCTTTATTTTCGTAGCCTGTCTTCTCAGTTCCGTACACTCTATCGCTCTTCCTCTGCTTTAACAGCCCACTCCCCCACCCAGACCAGCTCTTCTCTGCTTTCGATCCATCGCTCCATACCTCTACCCCACACTCTCCTGCTGTTGCTCCAGATATTAAAACAAATCAGCCATGAAATAAGCTCCTTCCTCTGTCCTTAGTGGCGCTGTCGGAGCTCATTCCTGTCTACATCAGACATTTTCATCCACCTACCGTCTCTCTGCAAAGCTGCCTCCTCCACCCTTAACTGTCCCAACAGACTATCCAACGCTGTTGGGGCTTCACCCCTTCAGCCTAATCTGATCTCTTCTCCTTTCAGAAAAGCAGGGCTGCATTGAATTTATGGTGCACATAATACATTGTTCTGTTCCACTGGTGAGGTAGTATTTTATCATAGGTTGTTTAGAAATGCAAGCATCCTTATTATGCTGCCTCCTAAGTTGCCTCATCATAAGTGGCCAAAATGTAAAGCAGGATTGTATGTGTCCTTCACACATAAGGCAATCCCAGAATGCATTTCACTGTTGTCATGGGCAGCGAGGCAACTTACTAGATTTAAGAAAAGATCTATTATGTACATTTTATGCATTATTGTATGATTTAAATGTGTACGATAACAACACGATCTCACCAGCAACGCGGCTTTAAATTTTTCAAATACTAAACGTCAGTGCCTCAAGCACTTTGTTAAACCAGTAACAACCTTAATGGGTGACACAAAATGGAGGCGAGCACAAGGAAGCAGGTGTGCAGGCTGTTTCAGTGGAGGTAGGGGCGTGTGTGTGTGTACACGGGTACATCATGGTGTTAATGATTAGTGATGCCAGTGGCGGGTAAAATGTCATATTTCTGCACACGTCCTTGTGATTTGTTACAGCTCAGTGTCCCTCTGGGGGATGTTGCCTACACCAGATTTCCATTAAACAAATCCTCTACAGGGAGCTTACAGAACAGCCAGTCCTGAGATGTCTGCTCCAATTCTTTTGGATGGAGGTAACAACAGCAGCCTGGGGGGCGACTCCCCACTCCCCTCTTAGCGAAACTGAATCAACCAATCACAGACCGGCAACGAGAGCTCTATTTGACAGCACATGCAAACAAAAACAATATTCATCAAATCGGTGTAGTCAAATTGCAGAATGCTGCAGTTAGTTTTATTTAGGTTATCATAGCCATCTTCTTGGAGCTAATTATAGCTAACCTCCTTTGTTTTTTTGTAACGGTGCATAAATAAATCTTGTATTATTGTGCAATTTAAGGATTTTACTATCTCTGGCCTTACAATAAATTTGCAATGTTAGACAGGGAGCTCAACATTTGCCAATCTAACAGTTTTCTCCAGGTAACCCATAAATGTATGCACAATTCTTTATCACATTCACTGATGCCATAAAGGTCTTAATACAATATTTGCTGCTCTTGCTGCCAGGCGTATATTAATCCCCACCCAAACACCCAGACGGCACCTTACAGCATCCCACTCCGCTTTCTTTGTCTCAGGCTGTTTTTATTTAATTATAGGGATCCTGGAACCATGGGTTCATTTGTGTTAAATGGGTGTGCCTAGGGCTGGTTTTAGCTGAGAAAAGGCTCCTGTCCCCACTCTATGAACTCTGTCTTCGACATAGGCCTGGCTACATGGGGAATGCAAGGCATGAGAGGGAAACAAAGCCGTCCACTGTCCCCCACAGAGAGGTCGGGCACTGCAGGCCCTCAAATCTGCCCCTGGCCTCCAGCTCCTCCACAAACTACAGAATATTAGCTATCATGCTATGGGTGGCCATGGCTGTAACATGCGCTGTTTAAGCAGCTTGTAAAAAATCGGTGTATGGATAACTGTATGCGCTACTGCTGCGTGACAAAGAAAGACAACATATCTCAAGTGCGCAACAGTGGAGCAGGAATGAGCAGTATCTGGGGGATCTTGTTCTCTGCGCGTTCTGACACCATTCCTCCAACACGCTGCCATTTCATGCCGCATTCCCTGCGTCTACCTTGCGCTGGCTCACACTGAGTGTTCCCACTCACCGACATGCCTTGAATTCTCCCTCGCCTGTTCAAAACAAAGAGAATGCCGCTTGTATAATATCTGTATTAATCAGTAGATTCCAGCGCCTCGCTGCGTGACGTGATTTAAACCTGTTGTTGTGTGGCTGAGCGAGAACATGCTGTACAGAGGAGTCAGCTTTACACAATCTCTTATGTGGGATACGCTGACAGAAAGGCCTGATGCAAAATAACACCACCTCATGTGCTTGTCTTACCACTTGGGGTGAGGATTTAAAACGATGCCAAATTTAATCACTAGAATCTAGATCATAGATCTTTTGATGTATTTTTCATTGACACAGAAGTTTTGGGTGGGACATGTCAAAGGGCCACATCAGTTTTCAAGAAATTGCCAATAAACCAGCCCTACCACTTGCTAGTCAGTTGCAGGTTGTGCAAGGAGGGGATATTGTCATTATAAAACATTGTGCAGTGCAATGTGAGCCATCATTACTGTAAGCATATTTTCCTAGAAAATAGTGTAAATGTATAAATCTTAAATGCAGTTAAAGTTTTGGCAATTTATAAGGCTAAAATGGGCAATAATAGCCATTAAACATTACAATTGACTTACAATTTTTGACTTTTAATTAGCACAAAATTCCTAAACGTTTTTATTTGTTAAGAACAATTACAGAGCATAATTATTAATTTCACTTTAATTTAAATAAACATAAAACAAACATCACAGAAACCCATTATAATGAATGTCACATTTATTTTTGTCATTATTTCAGAACTCCAGATGATGTCTCTCTGTTTCTGTTCTCTCTCTCTCTCTCTCTCTCTTTCAGTTTGAATGACTGTGGTGTGATTTGTGATTGATGGCTTGTGTCTTACAGCGTTTGTGCTCATGTTTAGTAATAGAAATAAATTAAATAATAATGTATCTGCACGTAGAGCTGCATAAATGGTTATGCTTAATAATTGATAAAAACACTCAAGGTCAATATTATTATGCTTAAAATGTTTAAACTTTAAACTAAAACTTTGATTTTATACACTTCCTAGGGCCAGATCTTTGCATCATTACAGTCCTTATCTGTGATCTTGGTTGGATTTGACTTCTTTTTGGCGAGAGAACAACATTTCAAAAACCTAAAGGCTAATTGCCCTCATTCTGACCAAAAGAAGGGGCCCCTGAGAGACGTAGGCAGAGCGATCTTTTGTGACATAAATAAATGCACACAATGCATACAATTAATGGAGGTTTAACTGTGAGCAAGGACTAATTTTTGTCCTTTCTTTCTAACCACATCTCGGAGACAAGAGAACTTTCTAGCAATTACTCCGTTACCATGGTTATTATGAATATTTCCAGGTTATTTATGCTCAGAGTGCCAGTCAGATACAAGACCCACCCGTTAATTATCTTAGCCAGGTTATTTTCCCCCGAATGCAATGTGATTTAATGTACATGATTGTAATCACAGTTTCTGAGCTTGTAGATCACTGAAATTAGCCTCTTTTGAGGTGACCAGAGACACTGTATCATCAAACAGACAGAGCCACAACAGACCGTCCTTTGACAATGTCATTGCCACCTTTACGAAAAGTGTGTGTGTGTGTGTTTGGAGGGTGGGCTAGAGAACTGTTTATAATTTTTAGCATTTAGCCGCTTTGGAAAAGCAAATTTTGGCTGACTTGAAGCGTAATCTCAAAGCAACAGATATTTCTAGCCATTATTTAGAAGGTAAACCTGTCAGTTATATTAGAGCGACACTGAATGTGCAGCACCTATTCTCGGAGGAGTGTTTCATATGACATCTCTTCCTAGCCTTTCAAGATTTTGATTGTGTGAGACATACTAGTGATTGTGTTGCCCAGGCTGCTGTCTGCAGAGCCCGCCCTCCATTTATTACACAGCAATCTTCATCTCTGTGGGCTGTGAGCCCATCCGTTGTTTTGTCTGCAGTGATGCATCTTCGAGCAGATTTCACTTGGACTCCCCAGCGCAATAGGAGCCGGCAAATTGATTCTTAAGACATTTACCTTTCCCCCATCTTAATAATTAACCCGTAAATTAGCTATTGTCTGACTTTCGGTCCCTCTGAGGTGTTCTGGAAATGAGCTGGTTAATTACCTTATCATACCTCTGGCTATGAGCCACAAACTGGGAGAGGGAAAGCTTTACATCATTTAAAGGCATGTTAATAACATATCCTACTTCCTAGTGAACTAAATAGCGACTCTAAAGGTGATACGAGTTGGTGGGGGGAATGTTTGTATTTTTGTGAAGTGTAAGTTTTATGGAAATAATTTATTCTATTTTAGCTTATTCTGCAGAAAAATGTTTAAGTAAGCCATTTGTAGGTTGATTCATTGTTAATTTATTTGTATGTGACACTAGGGCATTTTGACCATCCCTGCTCAACACAATAACATTGGGTCAATCAATGGTGCACTTTAGGGAGCGGGACTATTTGTTTGTCCATCCAATAAAAGGGGATTGTTCATAATCCGGTTTAAAAACACCATCCTGTCATCTGCCAACACTCACAACACATAATACCAGCTAACAATTTTAGGTTAAGAACGTTTTTTTTTAACATTTCCATTAAGTAACAAAAATGTTAAAAATGTCATTTTGAATGTTCTTGGAACGTTCAAAATGTCCAGTTTTTTAGATGTTGTATTACTGTTATTGATTGGTTATGTAATTTGGAATGTTATTTAAGCTTTAATACTGTGACATTTTTGACGTTTCACTAACAACTTACGTTTAGGAACTTACGTTACGGAATAACGTTTTGATATATCTAATATATAACGTTAAAAACATTCTACTAACATTACTGCAAGCATGTTTGTTGATAACTGAATGAATTTTACGAGATTGTTAGCCAATGTTCTGAGAACATTCCATTTTAGCTGGCCTGCCAGTGCCTGTAGAAAGTTGCTGACACTACTACAGCAGAAATTTCCCAATTCACCTTTATAAAATACACTAACTTAACATTACATTTAAAAAAGAAAAATATGAGTCTTACATAGCTATGAGTCTCTAGAAATATGAATCTTAAATAACATAGCTTAGTTAACAGCTGTTCAAAAAAAACAAAAGTCTATTCTTACGTTGATAATTACAATAGAAGTGACAACAGATACATTGCTGAGAGTCCCCCATAACAACACAAACTGGATATTTTATTCTGATTGTTCCACAAATGTCTAATCTGGTCATCAAGAGCTCCTCTCTGCAGCAGACAACAGCATGACCATTAAACATTCTCTTCACTGTGCCTGAAAACCAAAACAAATCAAGCGGCATTCAGATGGAGGCATACTTAAAAAATGATCCATTGATAGGTGGTGTTTTTTTCAGCAGGAGAGGGATAATCATTGTGCGCTAGACAAAGGTAAGCACAACAATAGTTAGTTGTTAGATCTGAGCTCAGCCGGCAGGTGGAGAAGATACAGCGTCCATTCTCTGCTAGTCTCTCTACATGCTTGTAAGTTTCTCTTTTGAACATGTTTGAATTTCTCACAAGTTACATCTCAGGCATGGCTCTCTCCTTGCCATTTAGATGTGAACATACCAACGTGCTGTTGCATCTCTTCTTCACATCCCTGAGACACTACAGCGCTCCAACGTCACCCCCTGTTTGACTCAGTAGCTTGACTGACTCAGGCATGCCTGCTTGCCTTCTTGCCTGCATTCAGCCAAGTGTGGGGGCCTGCAGGTGGGGGATCAGATGGAGAGGAGCCCTAGGCATCTTGCGCCCTGGCTAACTCCACTGGCCCGGAAAAGTCACACGTGCCTCATTTACATCAACAGGATGCTAGTGTCCAATCTGAAACTGTTCTGTGCTGTTTCACCACAGGAAAGGCAGAGTTAAAAATTGCTCATTAAAACCACAAATCATGATCTGATAACCTCATGAATGATGTTGAAGGTTGAATGAATGTTGTGATGTAGTGGAATGATGCACAGCTGCTAGGCAGCCTGTTCATGTGTTTTCAATGTTCAGTTTGAATGCAATGACAGTGCTACTTGCCTATCAAACTATGTATACGTTCATGTGTTGGAAGAGGTATAAGTTTGAAAGCACTCTGAAGGGAGGATGGACATTATGCTTTCATACCTAGATTGCTATTGCTAGCCTCTTAAAAATTGCACAACCTTTAAAGTATGTGAATTGTGCATTCTAAATTTTTGCCAATATTTGTGATTTGATTGTAGTACATTTTGTATGTTATATATTTCAATAACTTTAGGTTGCATTAAAAAGCAGCATGTGATGACATTATGTGTATCGAATTACATTGGATGCTAAAATATGTGACGTTTTATCATTTTGTCTATTTTGGATTATATATTATTTATGATAAAACCAAAACTCTCAAAAACGCTTTTTACACAATATCAATATTGTCTCGAAATTCTGACAAATTAAGTTCTAAATGTAAATTTATTATCCAATCAGTGTTTTAGTTACAGTAAGCTAGTTACTAATATAGCTCAAACTTCTTTAGCAGCACTTTAGCAGTTTTTGGAGGAGGACGTGACGTGAGGCCAAGTATGGTGACCCATACTCGGAAATTGTGCTCTGCATTTAACCCATCCAAGTGCGCACACACACAGTAGTGAACACACA
>JAZGTJ010015749.1:0-13156 GCA_036877575.1 Botia almorhae | reverse complement strand
CCTATGACAATCATTGTAAAAAGTAGCCTTATGTTTTATGTTGTATTATGTTTCTCCCTCTCTTAAAGTCATGCTTCTGTGAGACAGGAAATAGCCAGTGGAAATGGCCAGTCTCCTAAATGAGCCTCTCCACAAAACAAGTCTGAATGGCGTTAAAATGACACAGAGAGAAAGCACTGTGTTGTCTCACGCCCATGTAGTGTGATTGCTTGGATGTTTCTAATGGTGTTGGGGGTGATTTTACGCACAGCAGGTTTCTAGGCCTCCATGCAGTCCAAGAGGCTTATGTGACTACTGTGATAAGCTATAGGGAGGTGGGTGATCACCCTGATAACCGTGATGTGTGTATTTGAGCAAGGCTGTGCTATACAATTTATACTCATTTGCATGTTCAAATCCACAACAGAATAAATACCACCAAAAGGGCAAAGCTTTAGATAAATGACAATGAGATCAAGTGACTGAAGATTAGATATTACCTTGGAATGCCACCTTGATCCATAAAGCTTGTCTCTATGGATACCAGTTGTCTAGATACATAAATGTCTAGATAATAAAGATATGAACTTACATCAATGGTAAAATACACTGGATACTGTCATTGCTGTTTATTATTTTTCTTGTGAACTTAATTTTCCTGCTCTTTGGACTGCACTGAATGAGATTTCTATTTTCTGTCTAAATCTCTACTGCCTGTTCCCACACCTCACAAATCTGCAGGTTTAATTAACTGTATTAGCTGTCACAAGCCTTCTAATTCCTAAAACTAAACAGCAATAACTCAATAAACACCCATTGTTGTATTATAGGGGTTCATCCACCTATTGTTTGTGTGCTTTGAATAAGCACTAGGTAACACAACAGTCAAGTGTCCAGCTGCCATTTTTAAGTTTAGGTTTGTCTGTTTAGGTATGTGGTTTAAAAAACAACAACCAGTGTCTTGAGAAAGAAACTAATTTACTGCTTTACATCATTCTAAGGTTGTGACACACTGTTAACATAAAGTTATTTTGCAAACAGTGTTAAAGCTCTGTTAAGGTAAAGGTAGAGTTAATACCTTAAGCCCTCTGCTGCCTTTTAGTGAGATCTTACCCTGCTGAGAGTCTCCTGCTCCTCACTACTGCATGAGTGATAGTGAGTTTGACAGAAGAGAATGCAGCTGCTGTGGAGGCAGTATATCTGGATGTAGTCAGATTAGAGATGAACAGTTTAAACAGCTTGAGGTTAGTGGTCTTCCAGGCTAGCCAGGTTGACCTGGTTTTAGAGGGGTTATGGCACTTGCTCAGGCTTGCAGTTTAGCTAAACCAGCTGAATACCAGCCTGGCCATACAACAGCTAGATTAACTTAAACCAGACCAACAAACCAGTGTAGACTGGTTTAAGCTTTTTTATAATTATTAAAAAGAAGATAACTTTTTTCCAAATAACAATGTAGATAAATATGGCAGTATTGAAAGGCAATTACACTAACATATTTTTTACAGTGATAAAAAGATTTGTTTGCCAGCCACAAGTATGTGTGATAACAGCGTGTCTGTTTTTGAGCGCTAGGTTTGCAATCATTTATTGTCAAAAATCTGACATTGTCATCAATTATTGTCACTAAAGAGGCAGGAAGCATGAAAACATGCCATTTAGCCTTTTTATTCTCTCATAAGAAATAAGAAAAATCTCTGGAAGTCCAACAGCATGAAAGATTATGGAGTTCTTTGTAAACACATTTAGGTAATGCTGTGAAATCACGTTTAATTACTTTCCTGCCGTCTCTGTTTCTTTAGAGATTCACTGTCAGACAACAATTTGAAGAACAGACACCTGCCGTGTGCTTATTTTACACACCTGGTCCTGTAGAAATGTCAGCAGAAAAGCATAAGATACTATAAAAGTGATTCTTAGCGGAATTCTGGAAACACAAGCAATGTATCTTAATGAAAGATTTATGTTCTGATAAACTCTGCTATTCTAACATGCATACAGGCAGTTGAGATAAACATTGGATTTGGGGTTCAGTCCAGTTTTTTCTTTATCCCAGCATGCACTGGGGCATGAATAATAATGGTCCATTTAGCCATTTATTTACACAATTGGTGGTTTTGTCGTCACATTAATAACCTGTTGTCCAAAATAAATACAGAACTATAACAATCATTTTTATCAGTTATATATTTGTATTTATTTTAATTATAGTGTTTTAAGGATGATTTTAATTTATGGCATAACTAAGTCAAGACTGAACTGAAAAAGCCATTGCGAAGTGTTGCCTTCATTTTATTAAGTTCTGCAAATACCTCTCATTTTACAATCTCTCAAACTCTCGTCCCATGTCCAGTACATCCTACTACCTGCAATATCACCAGTCCACTTAACACCATGCACTTGAAAGTGCAATAAATTAAAGATCATAAATCATGCACTATTCATAAGAGTCTTCATCCAGCCCCATTCACCGTTTGCTAACCTCCTCCCCCACTAATGGCGTAATGGAGTATTCGAAGGCCTCTAAAGCGCCATGTCCTGTTCTGTCCTTTTGACTGAACATAGTGTTCTGGACCACTGCATTAAAAGCTGATACCCTCTGCAAAGCCAAACGCTCTCCATCAGCCCCCATCTCATGAGACAATTGTCTGCTAGAAGAACCACCAGATGGTCTGCACCATATCGGCCAAGGTATCAGTTTTACACCAGGGGAAGCACCAGGGATATGCTCCAAAGCCATTATCATTGGAGTATAATTGAGAGATGCATTATATAGTGGTGTGGTTTTCTTGTTTTCTCTGCCGCGTCTGGAACTGATGTGTGAGCTTACTATGGTAACTTTGAGGAAGCGGTTCAGGCTATCTCGAGCTTGAAAGCACTGGAGAGGTAGAACGATGAAATCGGTGGAATGGTGGAAAGGTAATTTAACATTACATAGGTCATGGCCCACATATTCTGGTGCACTCTCACTAATGACAGATAACATGAGGCAGGCAAGGTGTGTCAACCCTCATCAGTCTTTCTAATTAGAGGATCTTTCATAAGCCCTCTCTGCACAACACCATTAAACATGCGCACATATATGCACTTATCCACGCCTGGCCCATCAGTCCTGCATCAGTGAATGACCCAAAAGGAAATGCCTTGACTTTGGAATGCACCCTGTGTGCGACCAATCCATTTGTCATTCTTTAGATCATCTCTTCCTTTTACTGTGGTATTGTTAGTCTTCTTGCTAGATAGGTTTCCAGAATGACTGATGTCCAGCTCAGGACCCTGGCACAAAGAAGGGCCACTCAGGCCACTGTAGATACACGCTTACAGTCTTGTGTTGGGAGGGTGGAGGGTGGAAAGTGGATTCATCTCGTTAATTGGGGGAGGGAAAAATAGGTAATTTATCTGCGGTATTCAACTCTCTCTTCTTAAAGCCACTCCCCTACGGAGGCAACAAGGGAGGTATAAAGTATGCTATGAGGTTTTATAGCTGCTGAGAGTGTATACAAAAAGAGGAGCGGCTTCAATTAACCCAATTGATCCAGTTGCTGGTATAAGTCAGAATATTATAAAGTCTAATTGTTTCTATAATTATAAATACAGTATATCACTTATTTAATTAGATTAAATAAGGTTTTCAGAGATTTGATCTTAGGTCAAGTTTATTGTGTTTTTATTTTGTGCATTTAAAATTTGGTAACAGGTCAGAAATAAAAGTTCAGTTCAACTTATATTTTTCTTATGTCCTAATACCTTTAAAATTTACCTTTTTTGTGCAGATATTTTTTCTGAAATATTTGTTTTACTTTCCTGTTGTACTACAGTTTTATGTACATTACATTAAAAATTATGTAACATTTTTTCCCCCTTTTTTCCATCTGATACATTCTTTGTATGGGACACACTGTCTATTTTCACATGGGCTGTGTTTTTCTGTGTGATCATGGCCATAAAGACTGATTAGGATACTAGCTTAGTAAGGCACAGCTGTTTTATCGCACACTGTTGATGACCTATTCTCTGCCTCCCCCCCAGGCCCATTCTAGTGTGAGGGTAAACCAAGTGCCAGACTGACAAATGGAGATCTGCTCCAACAATAAACAGAAAGATGTGTGGACAGAAAACGCAAAGCCTCCAACCAGAAGACAGTGAGCACAGGCTCATTTAAAGGTGGCGCAGTCATTTCACGCTTTTCAAGAGACTTTAACAGATCTGTTTACAAAGCAGGAGAAATGATTGGGCTGACTGAGTTTCCAATCACAGACAATTAAAAAACCTCTCGGTTAGAAAGTCACAATAAAAGAAATCTAAATACCTCTGAAAAGAGAGTACGCTTCATCTCTGCAAATTTCTCTCTGGACTTTAATGCATTTCACAGTTTGTTTATTAGCGCGCCAGCCATGTGGAATGCAGAGTAATGGTACCACTGAGGGAACACATTGCAGGGACCATTAGCTAACTGGAGCAGCTCACACATTGGGTTTGGAGAAGCTGTTCAAAGTGTGCACACGCCAGCACTTACTCGCGCCACTCAATAAGAAGTCAAGGCGGCGAATCAGATGTCCAGATATGTGACAGTGATGTCACTCAGCTTGTTTCCTAATATCTTTATCCTACGGCTCCTAAAACTCGTCCAACACAGCCTGGAGGCAAAGAGCAAAAGAGTGCTGTGAAAACATCCTGAAAAACTTATTAACTGAGATCTTGCAAGCAGATGATCATTTCCATGTTCCTCAATAGAGCAATAGTTCAGTATAAAGCGACCTCTTTCTTTGCAGCGTAGTGACTCACAGCCCAGTTCAAGCCCCTGAGCTGAGAACACATGCACACACATTCTCTGCTCCAGTTTTGTGTTGTTCTAATGATGATGAGAGGGGACGAGCCCTGAATTCAAAACGGGGTCAGATTGATAGTGATGGATTCCAGAACTGACACTTCCTGAGCTTTTGATTTCAAAGAGCTCACCCGTCTGCTCGGCATCAATTCTGAGATGAAGATGAAAGCGATGATGTCACCAATCAATGGCAACAATCGTTTGGCACCGAGCATCGCAACAGGTGCCATGACAACCAGCTGTGATGATGGAGGAGGAGAAATAGAACTGTTGCCAAACAGACAAGAGCCCTATGAATTTATATTCCAGTCAATGACACCAGCCAGCTTTCAAATCAGAGGGACAAAACTGCAGCATGCGATAGAGCCCTTTGTTTTTGGAGTATGTTCAAGTACTCCTTTCAAACAAGCATGTCACTTTGGCATTTCCCCAACATACTTCATGCCCACCTTCAAACTGCTGTGCATAAAGGAAGATGGGCACTTACGTTCTCCAAATGGCTTTAGAAAGGCTCACTTTCATGTTAAACAAAATGATGAAGAGGAGAAGTGAATTTCATGTCGTTTACTCTGAACAATGCTCACGGACTAAGAGCGCAGAAGGCTTTAAAGGCTATTTCGACATGCATGCACTAAAACACAAAGATGATTCACATGCACCGTGATAAGAGGGTAGAAAACACAAGGACAGCTTTGAATTTCAAGTAGTTCCACACTTCTTTCTGAAGTATTTTCAGTCAAGTGGTAAATATCAACGTATTAATACACCAGAACATTTCTAAATGTGAACACAAGTTCCACTGCGTAGATTCACTTTGAAAAAAGAGCTGTTGGAATTGTGCTGTGAGGAGAAATAGAATATCAGTCATGTCTGAACTTTTCAGTGCGTGCATACTGTGGATACTTTCAAGTTCTTTACCACAGTTTCACTCTGTTCCTCTATAAAGTCACACTTTGAATGTGTCTGTGTGTCAATGTGCAAAGGTCTCTCAGACAGCTTTCTGCTGCTGTCAAGTCTTCTGTCAGTCCTCATGTGGTTACACCTCAGACTGGAAAGGTGAGCATGACTTTTGATGCCCATGACAGATATTTTGTGACTTCCCTTTTTCTGATATTACATGATGACATTGTTGTGGCTTTAGAGACACAGACAGAATCCTCCCCCTCAGCTTTGCAGCTCTTATCTTTTTTGGTCAGTTGAAATTGTAGATTTTTGTATAGTTTCTTTATTTACAAGTAATTTACAAGTGAATTACTTCAAATAGACATAAACACATATTTTTGACATGCATATTCCCTGAAATATTCTATCAGAGTATAAACAAACATTTATCAACAGTGTTGTTGTTTTATGAACTTCTAACATGCAAAAATTATGGCAATAATGTTATAGGTTTATTGTTTTGCTGTTTGCTGACAGTATTTATGCTGTTGTAGTAGAATTTCTTAATTTTTTGCTGGTTGTTTGCTATGTTGTGATGAGCTCATATTTTTACCTATTGATGTTAGTTGCTTGTCAGGGTTATTGAGGTTTATGTGATGTTGTATTTATAAAGCTATTGAACACAATACACTTCATCTTTTTAACAGTGTGTCACATGTTCCTTCTCAAGTTCTCGTGCATGTTCTCACTGGCCTTGACACACTGGCAACACTAAGTCCTTCCCCCCTTTATTTTCGTAGCCTGTCTTCTCAGTTCCGTACACTCTATCGCTCTTCCTCTGCTTTAACAGCCCACTCCCCCACCCAGACCAGCTCTTCTCTGCTTTCGATCCATCGCTCCATACCTCTACCCCACACTCTCCTGCTGTTGCTCCAGATATTAAAACAAATCAGCCATGAAATAAGCTCCTTCCTCTGTCCTTAGTGGCGCTGTCGGAGCTCATTCCTGTCTACATCAGACATTTTCATCCACCTACCGTCTCTCTGCAAAGCTGCCTCCTCCACCCTTAACTGTCCCAACAGACTATCCAACGCTGTTGGGGCTTCACCCCTTCAGCCTAATCTGATCTCTTCTCCTTTCAGAAAAGCAGGGCTGCATTGAATTTATGGTGCACATAATACATTGTTCTGTTCCACTGGTGAGGTAGTATTTTATCATAGGTTGTTTAGAAATGCAAGCATCCTTATTATGCTGCCTCCTAAGTTGCCTCATCATAAGTGGCCAAAATGTAAAGCAGGATTGTATGTGTCCTTCACACATAAGGCAATCCCAGAATGCATTTCACTGTTGTCATGGGCAGCGAGGCAACTTACTAGATTTAAGAAAAGATCTATTATGTACATTTTATGCATTATTGTATGATTTAAATGTGTACGATAACAACACGATCTCACCAGCAACGCGGCTTTAAATTTTTCAAATACTAAACGTCAGTGCCTCAAGCACTTTGTTAAACCAGTAACAACCTTAATGGGTGACACAAAATGGAGGCGAGCACAAGGAAGCAGGTGTGCAGGCTGTTTCAGTGGAGGTAGGGGCGTGTGTGTGTGTACACGGGTACATCATGGTGTTAATGATTAGTGATGCCAGTGGCGGGTAAAATGTCATATTTCTGCACACGTCCTTGTGATTTGTTACAGCTCAGTGTCCCTCTGGGGGATGTTGCCTACACCAGATTTCCATTAAACAAATCCTCTACAGGGAGCTTACAGAACAGCCAGTCCTGAGATGTCTGCTCCAATTCTTTTGGATGGAGGTAACAACAGCAGCCTGGGGGGCGACTCCCCACTCCCCTCTTAGCGAAACTGAATCAACCAATCACAGACCGGCAACGAGAGCTCTATTTGACAGCACATGCAAACAAAAACAATATTCATCAAATCGGTGTAGTCAAATTGCAGAATGCTGCAGTTAGTTTTATTTAGGTTATCATAGCCATCTTCTTGGAGCTAATTATAGCTAACCTCCTTTGTTTTTTTGTAACGGTGCATAAATAAATCTTGTATTATTGTGCAATTTAAGGATTTTACTATCTCTGGCCTTACAATAAATTTGCAATGTTAGACAGGGAGCTCAACATTTGCCAATCTAACAGTTTTCTCCAGGTAACCCATAAATGTATGCACAATTCTTTATCACATTCACTGATGCCATAAAGGTCTTAATACAATATTTGCTGCTCTTGCTGCCAGGCGTATATTAATCCCCACCCAAACACCCAGACGGCACCTTACAGCATCCCACTCCGCTTTCTTTGTCTCAGGCTGTTTTTATTTAATTATAGGGATCCTGGAACCATGGGTTCATTTGTGTTAAATGGGTGTGCCTAGGGCTGGTTTTAGCTGAGAAAAGGCTCCTGTCCCCACTCTATGAACTCTGTCTTCGACATAGGCCTGGCTACATGGGGAATGCAAGGCATGAGAGGGAAACAAAGCCGTCCACTGTCCCCCACAGAGAGGTCGGGCACTGCAGGCCCTCAAATCTGCCCCTGGCCTCCAGCTCCTCCACAAACTACAGAATATTAGCTATCATGCTATGGGTGGCCATGGCTGTAACATGCGCTGTTTAAGCAGCTTGTAAAAAATCGGTGTATGGATAACTGTATGCGCTACTGCTGCGTGACAAAGAAAGACAACATATCTCAAGTGCGCAACAGTGGAGCAGGAATGAGCAGTATCTGGGGGATCTTGTTCTCTGCGCGTTCTGACACCATTCCTCCAACACGCTGCCATTTCATGCCGCATTCCCTGCGTCTACCTTGCGCTGGCTCACACTGAGTGTTCCCACTCACCGACATGCCTTGAATTCTCCCTCGCCTGTTCAAAACAAAGAGAATGCCGCTTGTATAATATCTGTATTAATCAGTAGATTCCAGCGCCTCGCTGCGTGACGTGATTTAAACCTGTTGTTGTGTGGCTGAGCGAGAACATGCTGTACAGAGGAGTCAGCTTTACACAATCTCTTATGTGGGATACGCTGACAGAAAGGCCTGATGCAAAATAACACCACCTCATGTGCTTGTCTTACCACTTGGGGTGAGGATTTAAAACGATGCCAAATTTAATCACTAGAATCTAGATCATAGATCTTTTGATGTATTTTTCATTGACACAGAAGTTTTGGGTGGGACATGTCAAAGGGCCACATCAGTTTTCAAGAAATTGCCAATAAACCAGCCCTACCACTTGCTAGTCAGTTGCAGGTTGTGCAAGGAGGGGATATTGTCATTATAAAACATTGTGCAGTGCAATGTGAGCCATCATTACTGTAAGCATATTTTCCTAGAAAATAGTGTAAATGTATAAATCTTAAATGCAGTTAAAGTTTTGGCAATTTATAAGGCTAAAATGGGCAATAATAGCCATTAAACATTACAATTGACTTACAATTTTTGACTTTTAATTAGCACAAAATTCCTAAACGTTTTTATTTGTTAAGAACAATTACAGAGCATAATTATTAATTTCACTTTAATTTAAATAAACATAAAACAAACATCACAGAAACCCATTATAATGAATGTCACATTTATTTTTGTCATTATTTCAGAACTCCAGATGATGTCTCTCTGTTTCTGTTCTCTCTCTCTCTCTCTCTCTCTTTCAGTTTGAATGACTGTGGTGTGATTTGTGATTGATGGCTTGTGTCTTACAGCGTTTGTGCTCATGTTTAGTAATAGAAATAAATTAAATAATAATGTATCTGCACGTAGAGCTGCATAAATGGTTATGCTTAATAATTGATAAAAACACTCAAGGTCAATATTATTATGCTTAAAATGTTTAAACTTTAAACTAAAACTTTGATTTTATACACTTCCTAGGGCCAGATCTTTGCATCATTACAGTCCTTATCTGTGATCTTGGTTGGATTTGACTTCTTTTTGGCGAGAGAACAACATTTCAAAAACCTAAAGGCTAATTGCCCTCATTCTGACCAAAAGAAGGGGCCCCTGAGAGACGTAGGCAGAGCGATCTTTTGTGACATAAATAAATGCACACAATGCATACAATTAATGGAGGTTTAACTGTGAGCAAGGACTAATTTTTGTCCTTTCTTTCTAACCACATCTCGGAGACAAGAGAACTTTCTAGCAATTACTCCGTTACCATGGTTATTATGAATATTTCCAGGTTATTTATGCTCAGAGTGCCAGTCAGATACAAGACCCACCCGTTAATTATCTTAGCCAGGTTATTTTCCCCCGAATGCAATGTGATTTAATGTACATGATTGTAATCACAGTTTCTGAGCTTGTAGATCACTGAAATTAGCCTCTTTTGAGGTGACCAGAGACACTGTATCATCAAACAGACAGAGCCACAACAGACCGTCCTTTGACAATGTCATTGCCACCTTTACGAAAAGTGTGTGTGTGTGTGTTTGGAGGGTGGGCTAGAGAACTGTTTATAATTTTTAGCATTTAGCCGCTTTGGAAAAGCAAATTTTGGCTGACTTGAAGCGTAATCTCAAAGCAACAGATATTTCTAGCCATTATTTAGAAGGTAAACCTGTCAGTTATATTAGAGCGACACTGAATGTGCAGCACCTATTCTCGGAGGAGTGTTTCATATGACATCTCTTCCTAGCCTTTCAAGATTTTGATTGTGTGAGACATACTAGTGATTGTGTTGCCCAGGCTGCTGTCTGCAGAGCCCGCCCTCCATTTATTACACAGCAATCTTCATCTCTGTGGGCTGTGAGCCCATCCGTTGTTTTGTCTGCAGTGATGCATCTTCGAGCAGATTTCACTTGGACTCCCCAGCGCAATAGGAGCCGGCAAATTGATTCTTAAGACATTTACCTTTCCCCCATCTTAATAATTAACCCGTAAATTAGCTATTGTCTGACTTTCGGTCCCTCTGAGGTGTTCTGGAAATGAGCTGGTTAATTACCTTATCATACCTCTGGCTATGAGCCACAAACTGGGAGAGGGAAAGCTTTACATCATTTAAAGGCATGTTAATAACATATCCTACTTCCTAGTGAACTAAATAGCGACTCTAAAGGTGATACGAGTTGGTGGGGGGAATGTTTGTATTTTTGTGAAGTGTAAGTTTTATGGAAATAATTTATTCTATTTTAGCTTATTCTGCAGAAAAATGTTTAAGTAAGCCATTTGTAGGTTGATTCATTGTTAATTTATTTGTATGTGACACTAGGGCATTTTGACCATCCCTGCTCAACACAATAACATTGGGTCAATCAATGGTGCACTTTAGGGAGCGGGACTATTTGTTTGTCCATCCAATAAAAGGGGATTGTTCATAATCCGGTTTAAAAACACCATCCTGTCATCTGCCAACACTCACAACACATAATACCAGCTAACAATTTTAGGTTAAGAACGTTTTTTTTTAACATTTCCATTAAGTAACAAAAATGTTAAAAATGTCATTTTGAATGTTCTTGGAACGTTCAAAATGTCCAGTTTTTTAGATGTTGTATTACTGTTATTGATTGGTTATGTAATTTGGAATGTTATTTAAGCTTTAATACTGTGACATTTTTGACGTTTCACTAACAACTTACGTTTAGGAACTTACGTTACGGAATAACGTTTTGATATATCTAATATATAACGTTAAAAACATTCTACTAACATTACTGCAAGCATGTTTGTTGATAACTGAATGAATTTTACGAGATTGTTAGCCAATGTTCTGAGAACATTCCATTTTAGCTGGCCTGCCAGTGCCTGTAGAAAGTTGCTGACACTACTACAGCAGAAATTTCCCAATTCACCTTTATAAAATACACTAACTTAACATTACATTTAAAAAAGAAAAATATGAGTCTTACATAGCTATGAGTCTCTAGAAATATGAATCTTAAATAACATAGCTTAGTTAACAGCTGTTCAAAAAAAACAAAAGTCTATTCTTACGTTGATAATTACAATAGAAGTGACAACAGATACATTGCTGAGAGTCCCCCATAACAACACAAACTGGATATTTTATTCTGATTGTTCCACAAATGTCTAATCTGGTCATCAAGAGCTCCTCTCTGCAGCAGACAACAGCATGACCATTAAACATTCTCTTCACTGTGCCTGAAAACCAAAACAAATCAAGCGGCATTCAGATGGAGGCATACTTAAAAAATGATCCATTGATAGGTGGTGTTTTTTTCAGCAGGAGAGGGATAATCATTGTGCGCTAGACAAAGGTAAGCACAACAATAGTTAGTTGTTAGATCTGAGCTCAGCCGGCAGGTGGAGAAGATACAGCGTCCATTCTCTGCTAGTCTCTCTACATGCTTGTAAGTTTCTCTTTTGAACATGTTTGAATTTCTCACAAGTTACATCTCAGGCATGGCTCTCTCCTTGCCATTTAGATGTGAACATACCAACGTGCTGTTGCATCTCTTCTTCACATCCCTGAGACACTACAGCGCTCCAACGTCACCCCCTGTTTGACTCAGTAGCTTGACTGACTCAGGCATGCCTGCTTGCCTTCTTGCCTGCATTCAGCCAAGTGTGGGGGCCTGCAGGTGGGGGATCAGATGGAGAGGAGCCCTAGGCATCTTGCGCCCTGGCTAACTCCACTGGCCCGGAAAAGTCACACGTGCCTCATTTACATCAACAGGATGCTAGTGTCCAATCTGAAACTGTTCTGTGCTGTTTCACCACAGGAAAGGCAGAGTTAAAAATTGCTCATTAAAACCACAAATCATGATCTGATAACCTCATGAATGATGTTGAAGGTTGAATGAATGTTGTGATGTAGTGGAATGATGCACAGCTGCTAGGCAGCCTGTTCATGTGTTTTCAATGTTCAGTTTGAATGCAATGACAGTGCTACTTGCCTATCAAACTATGTATACGTTCATGTGTTGGAAGAGGTATAAGTTTGAAAGCACTCTGAAGGGAGGATGGACATTATGCTTTCATACCTAGATTGCTATTGCTAGCCTCTTAAAAATTGCACAACCTTTAAAGTATGTGAATTGTGCATTCTAAATTTTTGCCAATATTTGTGATTTGATTGTAGTACATTTTGTATGTTATATATTTCAATAACTTTAGGTTGCATTAAAAAGCAGCATGTGATGACATTATGTGTATCGAATTACATTGGATGCTAAAATATGTGACGTTTTATCATTTTGTCTATTTTGGATTATATATTATTTATGATAAAACCAAAACTCTCAAAAACGCTTTTTACACAATATCAATATTGTCTCGAAATTCTGACAAATTAAGTTCTAAATGTAAATTTATTATCCAATCAGTGTTTTAGTTACAGTAAGCTAGTTACTAATATAGCTCAAACTTCTTTAGCAGCACTTTAGCAGTTTTTGGAGGAGGACGTGACGTGAGGCCAAGTATGGTGACCCATACTCGGAAATTGTGCTCTGCATTTAACCCATCCAAGTGCGCACACACACAGTAGTGAACACACA
>JAZGTJ010015748.1:0-13157 GCA_036877575.1 Botia almorhae | reverse complement strand
CAGAACCGTTGAGTGAAGCGGTTGTAGCTGTGCTTTATCGTGAATAAAACACAGCTGCTGACCAATCAGAATTGAGGAATGGAACTAACCGTTTTATAATGATGTATATTGTATGTTATTGTTTGTACACTGTTGTGTAATTATGTGTATGCAGAGATAGAGAGATAGAGATATGCAGTAGAGATATCTAGAGGGAGTGTAGAGATATGTAAACTATGTTGTGTAAATCTTTTGTTTACTGTAATTGGTGTTTGTTCATCACTCTCATGACTGCTGTGTTGCTCAGAACTGCACGAAAGATTTTCATCCACTGTTGCGGTTGAGTGACAATATAGTGATTTGATCATTTTAATGAACACACATTTTTATTTTACTATTTGCGTTGTTTGTTTGATCTGTTACAATCCCCCATTCACAGCGGTAAGTTTATAATGATAATGATTTATGAATTGAGCTGCCAGGTCTGATTTCCCCAAAAATTGGTTTCAAAGTTTGGCTTCGTTTGATCTCAACAGACGTAAAGAAAAGTACGCAAAGAAACCTGCAATTTTATGTTTCAGACTGAGATGGCGGTAGAGAGGCAAACGTTACAGATTTCAGCTTTAACAAAGATGTTTTATGGAGTGTGTTCTTGAAACATTTAAAAACTGCAGACGGACCTCTAGATTTGACATGTATCGGCCAAATGTCATGTGAGCATTCAATCAAGTGTCATGCAGTGACCTGCCTGGTCATGTGATGACCTGCCAGGTCATGTGATGACCTGTCTGGTCACGTGATGACCTGCCAGGTCACGTGATGACCTGTCTGGTCATGTGATGACCAGTTTGGTGACTATAGTGTCCTAACGCATCTTGCCTTTCTTAGCCACCTATGCTGCGGCCGTGCTCTTCCGCATCTCTGAGGACAAGAGTTCAGACTACCGAAAGCGCGTGTCAGTGGAGCTCACACACTCCCTCTTCAAACACGACCCTGCAGCCTGGGAAATGGTGAATATGTGTCATCAGTGGTGATGTCATCGCTTAAGTGGGAGTGGCTTTCTCAGGCTGATGGATCTTATTCAGAGTGATGTACACGGCACACCTGCTCATTATTAATTATTACCAGTTCAATTGTTTTACAGTAATAGTAGAGTCGTGCTTGTGCACACAGATCTCTGCGCACACAGATCTCGTCATTCCCAGATTTATAAGGTGCATCCTGAGACTTCTAACAGTGTTAAAGGAGTCCTCATGTGTGCCGGACACTTATTGGCTGGTTTACCGTCGCTATGTGGTCTCACACAAAACAATTGGAGCTGTCAGGTCCAATTTCCCGGGAAATGTCATTTTGGCTTCAACATACACAAAGAAAAGTATGTAAAACACTCTGCAATGCTGTAGTTTAAACAGGCAAAAGTTACGGATTGCAGCTTTAACAATGCAGATTTTTTTAAATGTAAAATTATGCCAATTTCAGGCATTTAAGCACAAGTCTTTAGGTATTTGTTTTATATTTTTTGTGTCATGTTAATATATCCATTTCAATATATATGCATTCATTCCAATATATCTGCGTTAATATATGCATTCCGCGATAAGGATTTACTGTTTTTACTTGTTAGGGTGCATTTGCGTTTAGTAAAGAAGCCGCTGAGGGCAGGACAGAAAAATGACAACACACCAGTTATGGAAATCTGTGCTGTGTACTTCATACTAATGAATGGATTCATTGGCTGCTGTGTATGTCATATGTTTTCTCTATCAGAGGCTTTAAATGTACGATTTTGACTTGGTTCTTTCAGGCACATACTGCTATGCCACTCGACCATGGATACGTACCAGATGGTAAGTAGAGAGTGCGGCAGACAGCCCGACACTTTTCACTGTTGTGGCTGCACTACCCTTCTGCTTTAATATGCAACACAGTAGCAAATTGCCTATTTGTCCCAGCATGACTCGCTGCATTAGAGCACAGAGCATTCATATAAAATGCCACATGATAAATGAGTCATGGCGTGTGTGTGTGTGTGTGAGAGAGGGTCAGGGACAAAAACATCAGAGAGGGAGTAATAGAATTCACATTTATACACGGGGGTGAAAGCGCTTTTAGATCCTCGCCGTGACAGAGTTCTGCGTTCATCAGACGAGGAACGTGAAGTCGGCAATGGTCTGATGTCAGCTGTCTGATGCCTGTTAAGACGCACACTGACGCACACACAGGCTTGAACACGCCGTGCACTGGTTTGAACTGTTTCAATGGGCAACAACATCCACCCACAGTTTTAATCCACCGTATAACAAAGAACTACCAGTTCTGCGTTTTCTGTGATTTAGACAAACGAAGACGCCATTCTTTAAATCAGTGCTTTGAGAACGTTCCGGACATTTGCTTTATCCATTAGTGACCAACGAATGTGCAGACTTTACTTTAAACATTTTAAAACGCCTTATAACCATTTGTTCTTTTTCAGATTCACATTCGATTTTGAATCCCAGTTTTTTTCTGACTTTTAAACACTGTAATTATTTATTTGAGATATTTTAAAAGCTAAATGAATGAAATAAAAATGCGGTAAGTGCTTTCTGTTGATATTTAAGATCAACACCTGAACAAACACGCCTCCTTTCATTGCTCCGCCCTCCAAATAACAAACACGCTTTGCAACACGGTCATTGAATAACAGCAGGTGCAAGTATTAAGAAAACTACCGCTTACAAACACTTATTGATAATGTGGGCTATATAAATAGGCTACAATGTAACAATTTCAAATCATTTTTGGAATCTGCCTGTGTGTGTGTCTGTGTGTATAGAATTGTTGCAAAATCAGTAATAAAGT
The DNA here is from genome assembly GCA_036877575.1 of Botia almorhae. Taxonomy (NCBI): domain Eukaryota; kingdom Metazoa; phylum Chordata; class Actinopteri; order Cypriniformes; family Botiidae; genus Botia; species Botia almorhae. The sequence continues at coordinate 10,337 of JAZGTJ010015748.1, read as the reverse complement.
TTTTGATTAAAAGTTTAAAGCAACTTATACTTTCTCTCTCTCTCTCTCTCTCTCTCTCTATATATATATAACCATCTATCTTTGGGATATATAGTGATTGCACATGATTTACAGTGTAACTTTAATTTCTCTCCCTCTCTCTCTCTCTTTGTAAGAGCTGGATGCAGTTTACCCTCCATATGGTTACTCTGACATTCCTTTGGATGGTCTCCCTCTGGACCCAGAGCTACACGAGCAATATATGCCAGAGATGACCTATGACCCCCGACAGGTGTACCCGAATCCTCTTTAACCACACTGCCAGCAGGTGAGCTCGCACGCTGTGCCCTGGTGATTTAACCCAACATTCTCTGAACATATCCTAACATTCCATAACCGTTTTCTCAAAGTTATCAGAAAACATCCTCACAGTAATGTTTAATGTAACATTTTATTAATGTTATATATATCAAAAACGTTATTTTAAGTTGTTAATAGAATGTTTTAAAAACATGTTTAAATAACATTCTTATAAACAAGCAATAACGTTAATACGATATCTAAAAAATGTATGTTTAAAAAGTTTCAGTTTCAACTGCAAGAGCGTTTTCGATAACTTTGAAAGAACCTTTTTGAGATTGTATACCAGCGTTCTGAGAACGTTCACCGTTTTGTGGGTCATCACTGTCTAGTTCTTACAAACAATGTTCCTTTCGCTCTTCAGGTCAAATGGAGATGTTGGTGAACATGGTTTCTTCCGTGCAGAAGGCTTTGATCTAGGGCCTGAAGGTGTGCAGTGCTAAAACGACAGAAGAAAACTCATCACTTGCTTTAGTTCACCACTGGTGCGTTTGTGACGTGAACTCTTTAGCACTGCCTAACTCATTTCACTCTCTTGTGCTACTAACAGAGCGACAGCCTAAAAGTGTGTGGTGATGCGATGAGCATGTGATCATAACATTTTTTACTTTGTGTTGTTTGTCCAAAGATAGCAAACTAGACATGTAGCATAGCTAGCTAGCTGCTCGGCCACAACAGGGTTCGTTTGACTTTGCTTTCTGTGTATTCGTGGCTCTGAGGTATCGCTACTAAGTAGAAAATAAACAAAAGCAACAAGACATGCATCTAAAATCCACAGCGACAGTTCATGTTTCCATGAGCTCGTTTAATTCCTCTTATTTTAAGATGTTGTTGACAATGATATGTTGCCCGGCCTTTTTCTGGCACTGCACAACTCCCCAGCCAACAGTTCCCAACATTAGTAGAACATTTTTAACATTATGTATCGCCTATATATCAAAAACATTATTCTTAAGTTAGTGGAGCATTTTAAAAACGTTACAACATTTTTAGCGTTCCTTTAACCAAGCAACAACATTAATACAGCGTCTAAAAAAAATTGATGTTTTGAGCGTCACTAGAACTTTCAAAATGACATTTTTAATCTTTTTGTTACTTAATGGAAATGCTTCATAGAAACTTCCTTGTGTTTGATGAAACAAGCTGATGTTCAGTTATAAGAAAAGGCTGTTGATGTGACTTCAGATCACATGATGTCATACTGTAGAAGGCGTTGCTTTATAATGATGAGTCATTTGGGAGGGTTCATCATCCATTTTCATAACTCCTATTTTATTATAATGTAAATGTCACATATAATTTTAAGAATGACAGGTTTAAAACTATGAGACGTGTGAATTGAAAAAGAACAATGTTGTTATGCCCACTTTGTGTTATATTTTAAAGAAACCAATTATATAGTAAAATACAGGTTTTTTTTATGTTGCTTTCTCACGTTGCGTTTTTTAAAACAGCACAATGCCATTAACCAAAATATGGCACGTATTTTATATATGGCACGTTTTTTTGCGCACAATAGTCATTCAGTGTTGTTTTGATTATTGTGTGAACTGTTGATTCTTGCTGTTTATTAAGCTGGAATATAAAGGAATGTTTACAGATCAGAACTGTAATTACAAACGATTGGTCGAGTGCTTCTCACATCATTGTAATTGCTTCTCCAGCTTGTGTTTTTTGTGGCCCAATAAACTTTACAACTTCTTTACACTGCAGCTTACCATGCAGAACGATCCCATCAGTGTCACGATCATATCCCGTAAACGATAACTATTTTTTTACACAAACTATATTGTTTTACATCAATGTACATAGACATAAATGTGCTAATTTCCTTTTAAATGACGTATGTAAAATGTGTGGCCAGAGGATTGATTACAACTGTTGACGTACAAGGAATCTTGTATATGCTTTTGCAGATCTGCTCGGGGGGGATTGTAACATTTGCAGTCGTGGCCTAATGGTTAAAGAGTCGGTCTTGTAACCCAAAGGTCATAGGTTCAATTCCCACTGCCGGTAGGACAGTGACTGAGGTGCCCTTGAGCAAGTCACCTTTCCCCAGTTGCTCCCTGCAGTGATAGATGCCCACTGCTGTGTGTGTGTGTGTGTGTGTGTGAGTGTGTGTGTGTGTGTGTGTGTGTGTGTGTTCACTTCTCACTAGTGTAGGTTAAATGAAGAGGTCACATTTTAAGTTTGGGTTACCATAGTTACAAATACATCAATTTCATTAGTGACGCTGATAATTAGTCTAAAGTTTAATATTTATTTAATACTAACAGGTGTTACAATTGCCCCCGATATGTTCCAATCTTGTATGGCAGCCTTACAGATACATGTTTAAATTCATATGCATACAAACCTTAGACAGCACAAACATTGACTTCTGTAGCTTAAAATCAGTTGTTGTTATTTTTCTGAATATTAAAAAGTGAAGCAGTCAGAGAGCTGAACATTAAGAAGCCAGTAACCCTTGGCCCAGACTTCTCCTTTTGTCTCCTTCTCCCGTCAGTCCTGAGAAACAGGATTCAAGCGACCTTGACATGTGACATGTAAAGTATTTACAGTATGAGATTAAATGATTTTCAAGGTTTCAGTGGTAATTACTGTACACGCACATGTTAGTGCTGTTGTCATTTCAACATTCTCACCTGTGACGACTGCACAGGCCAAAAAAGAAAGTCACACTGAACATGCATTTATACTAAACATTTTTAGTTTGACTGTTTTTTTCCAAATAAATAAACTGAATTAAATCGACTGTGCCAACTTCTTGAGTTTCATTTTTACAGGTGAAACAAATACAGTGCTAAGTGTGAAGCGGTTTAGATGCTTCAAAAACAAAAAATGTTTTCGTTTATTCATATTTTCCATTTTCAGTAGAAAATATATCTAAAACCATCTTTGCCATTAACTGTAAAAGTCAAGTGAGATTTTTGGTATGAACAAGAAATCCTTCAACAGACGGTATGACCGAACAGAAATCTGATCTCACCATCACTAAGACAGGCTGGGTCTCCATGCAGAGACAAACAAAAAACTTGACAGCGTGTAAATTCATAACAGTGGCAACATCTGCCGGATGCTTGAACAACCTGCCTGGAAACCGCAGTACTGTGAAATATATATATATATATATACTGTATATATACTGTATATATACTTGTGATACAATGTTGTGATAAGATTGTAAAGTAACAATGTCATCAAAAATAATATTAATAAGGAGCTTTAAGGAGGAATTAAAAATAGCCAAGAATGTGATGATAATGAGGTAAAAAAGCTCTCATTACAGCCATAATGAAGTCAGACCTCACCCATGTCCAATGACAAGCAACCACACCTTAAACAATAAAAAAAACTAAATGAAAGACAAGATCAGATGATTAACCACTACAGAAACCATTGTGTGTGTGTGTACTGGTATTCACTACCTTAGTATAATAGTAATACCAGTACATTTTTGGTCCTCGCGAGGAACTGATCAAAACAGATTGATCTGTTAAGTGTTTTAATCTTAAACAGATTAAATGTTAGGTGTGGGTGTAGGTTTAGTGTTGCACATACAACATATACAGGCTTGTGCTTAACTACACTATAAATGGGACATGCTGTTTTGAACAGTGTGAATTGTTATAATGCTTGTTAATAACAACAGTCGTAATAATGTATAGTTCACGACGCAGGCGTGACGTCATTTCCTGGCCGAAGGGACGAGCCAATCAAAGCGCAGACGTGCGAGATGATGTACGTGGGGAAGCTGGTGCGCGAAAACATCGGATGTTGCGGAGAAAAGTATGGCTTACGCGTTGCAGCGTCGCGTTAAAAATGCACGTCAAGCCGGTTGATCTCGACCGACCACTTAATGCACAAACAGCCGACAAGTGCGACGCGAAACGTCTTGACGCGATGGACGCACCTGCCAAGCGCGAGGCCAAGCTAAGCTAAAGCTGCGCTAATTCACCATCAGATAAATGACCGAATAAATCAAATAAAGGTTTAAATGTCCGCCGACGATCGACCAATACTGCCTAACTAGTTAACCAGGTGGAAAAATGTGGAATAATGTATTCGGGTAAAATGTGATGTATCATGACCGTATACTACAGTCCGAGTTGTTTACACACTATCATCCGTCTACAGACCATCATTCCTCTAAATTAACTTAGTTTATACGGGTATTGAAATTAACACTCGTTTAAATGATATAAAAGTTCTAAAAAGCTTTTAAGTGGTTTATGATCCCGTAGTGAAGTTATTGCGATCATACAGCAGTCACAATAACGGGAGGAACTATGGTTACCATGGTAATTTTTGGTTAAAGGAAATACTAGTCAGGACTGAACAGGGTGCGATCATGAGCCGAGTGACGGTCTCTGAGCTTCATTGTGTTGAGGCAGCTTGTGTATTAGTGACAATGTATATGTATACATTAAACACATGACAGGCATATATATATATATATATATATATATATATATATATGAACAACCACAAAGATACATTTGAGGAATGAGCGATAATCTGAAACTGAACTGAATCTGTCACAATTTTTCTAGAACATTTAAAACAGGGAATTTGTGATTATGATGCATAACTTTTCTTATATTTAATTAATGTTCAGAATGTCGCCCAGTTAGAAGATGGTATTGGTTGCAGATTGTTGCTTTAATTATGTATTTCTAACGGCTTTGACTTTTATATTGTTTATGATATAAAATGCATATCTACAAATTGGTATGAAATGATTTAAGATTTAGAGCTGTTGGTAATGTTTCAGTGTTGTAATGAGCTGTCTAATATGTTTTGATTTACGCACTTACACTTCTGTTTCATTAGTTAAGATTTCCATGAATTTTTCCGTGTGGCACACGCAGCTGTGAGCACAGATCCAGGATGCCCATCCCTCCCCCTCCTCCCCCACCCCCTGGTGGACCCCCTCCTCCCCCCACCTTTAACCAGGTGAGTTTTTTAGTTATCCGCAGGGCCTGGTTCAGTTTAGGCGAGTCAGTCGACAAACAACATACGTTGTTTGTTTATGATCGTCTGGGTTAAGGTGGATTTTGTTTTCCTCAGGCGAACACAGCACCTCCAAAGTTGTCTCGAGATGAAGCGAAGGGCAGAGGGGCGCTGCTGACGGACATCTGCAAAGGGACCAAGCTGAAGAAAGTTTCTGTTGTGAATGACAGAAGTGCGCCTTTAATTGAAAGTAAGGGTGCTTAGAAGTGAACGTATTTATATTTGAACACTCACCATATGAGGATGCATTGCTTATTTGTCGTTAAGTGGTCAAATGCAGTCAGTGAATTGTTTTGGGTGCCGCAGATCCGAAGGGAAGTGGTGGGGGCGTCTCTGCCAGTGTCGCAGCCTCTGCACCTGTCCAGCCAGTGGGGGTGCTGTTTCAGGGAGGTGTCCCAAAACTGCGACCTGTAGGAGGTGTGTTGAATTTAAAAACCTTTGTGTGTTTGGCCAATGCTGCGCGAGTTGTGTGTTTTTAAAGCACTGGTTCTCAGTATTTTGTTTATGTTTGTTTCATGTGTGTCACAATAAAGTCTTCTAGAATTGTTAATTTATTAAATATGTAGTAAAAAAGATTCTAATTAGTGGCTTCACAGCCCAACGTGCACAGATTAGACATCTGCAGGCGTCCCTCGAATACTGGCAGATTATTTCAGCAAACTGTTTAATTGAATATTATTACACAGCGTACATGTAGACTGTGTTAATCCTTGTTGACACTCTGGTTGAGCCGGATGCTGTGTGTTGTAGATGGCTCTGCGGGCAGGTCTGCACTGCAGCCTCCTGGCACCCGTTCAGCTGCCCCTCGTCCTCCTGGACCTCACGAGGATGCAGACGCTGCCTCTCAGCAGACCTCATCACCAGAATCCGGCCGTTCTCAGAGACCGTCCCTGCCTGATCTCACCCGCTCCCCCGGCGGAGGCAGCAGCCCCTCTACAGGCATGAAGCACAGCTCTTCGGCCCCTCCTCCTCCACCCCCCACGTGTCGCCGTGGTAACGCTCCACCTGCTCCTCCGCAGAAAGCCGCCACGGCCTCCTATAACCGCGAAAAGCCCCTCCCACCAACTCCTGGTCAGAGAGGACCCTCTCCAGCGCCCGTGCGTGAGAACGCACCACCTCCTCCGGTGAAACCTCCTCCGTCACCTGCCAGCAGCCGCTCCTCTTCGTCGTCCTCTTCCTCTCTGGCTCCGCCTCCACCCCCGTACCGTCAGCAGTCAGGGGTTTCAAACGGGCCGTCTAGTCCTGTGAATGAGGCTGCTCCTGAGTTACCTCAGAGACATAACTCACTCAGCAAGAAACCTTCAGCAGGTGGACACACACCAACACGCGGACACGCCCCTCCTCCACCACCATCACCCACCCCGCAAGCCGGCAGACCCCCGCCTCCAGTACGAGAGCCCCCAGGACGAGGAGCAGGTGAGGTCTTAAAATGTCATTTTGCATCGTTTTTAAAAGCCACAGTGGCCTTCATTTTGTTCAATGAGAGATTTGGGGAATGATTTGAACTGTACAAAAGGAGTCTAAAGCAACTTACAGTGTATGCGTTTTGTTTTCTTGTAGCTTAGCTGGTAGAGCATGTTGCTAAAAACGCAGAGGGTCATGCGTTTGATTTCTAAAGAAAGCACACACTGACAAAATATATAACTTAAATACCATAAGACATTTTTCGGATAACTTTTGGCTTCTGCCAAAAGTGCAAATCTAACAAAAACAACAGCACGTGTTTGGAACAACTTAAGGGTCAGTAAATAATAGTGGATGTTTCATTTTTGGGTGAACTTTTACTTCACCCTTACTCTGAGACGCCTAAATCTAACATGTAGCCTGTTTTATACCTTGCACAGGTGATGAACTCTTTATTACCTGTTGTGGAACATTTTTATAGGAATTGTTTTTGGTTTCAACATCATTTTCTTCACTAGCCCCTCCGGTTCCCGGGCAGCCGTCGCGGAACGGGCGTGATGCTCCGCCTCCTCCACCTCCTTACCGGACCCACGGCAGCTCGTCTGAGGTTCCGAGCCGAGGCAAACCCCCTCCTCCCCCCTCCCGCACTCCAGCTGGACCCCCACCCCCTCCTCCGCCCATTCGCAATGGACACGCCCCCATTCCCCGTTCCTTTGCAGGTGAGTCCTTCGAACTTGCCCTCATGTTCTCATGCTGTCAACATCTCCAGATCATGAAGAGATTTGAAAATATACTCAAAATGATTTCATACGCACAAGCGAGTTTTGTGGATCTCTTTTATACATACTTTTAAAATAAAATTGTTTTGTTTTGGTCTGAAAGTGGTTGTGTGTGAACGAGACTAGTGTACAATACGTTATATAGTATTCTAGCATAGGTGACACAAAACATCCACATTGTTCTTGCTGAACCCAAACATAATCACAGTTTAGTTCATTTTCTATAACTGACATCATGTAACAAACGGAACACCCACATCACAATAAGACTTCAAGTCATAAGACAATCCAGTGTCATCATCAGAAACAATGAATCTGTGTGTGATCACTCAAGAGTGTAGCAGAATTTATGAATCAGCTGTGAATCATGTGCGAGTCCATTCAGCCGTCAGCCGTTTGTCACGGTTGTTTCTGAAGCGCTTTCTTCTCTTTCCGACAGACGACTTTGAGTCCAAGTATTCATTTCATCCTCTGGATGACTTCCCGCCTCCAGAGGAGTACAGACATTTCACCAAGATTTACCCAAGCAAAGCTAACCGAGGTGAGTGCACGGATCATGTTTGACCAGCAGGAGGTTTGTTTACATGAGTTTCATGCTGAATGCTTTGGTATCGAGGTAACAACTCAGTCAGCTGGAACTGCTATATTTGGAGTAGAAAAACAGCTTATTAATAATTAACAGTGCACAGTATTATATACTACCGACTGTTTGTAAAATGAAAATCATGAGTGATGATGCTTCCAGTTCACTCACACTGGCTATTCCGACTATTTTCCTATACTGTTCCGTGAATATAGGAAAAGTGCATACTTGTGCACAGTGTGCATACTTCATACTGCAAAGTAGCATATATGATGTCTAAAGGCTGGCGCACACTAAAAAACATTTAAAATCTTAGATGTGGATGTTTCCTGTCCTCTGGGTTTCCTCAGGATTTCTGATCATATATATTCAACATGTTCAGTATTTACGGTTTGAGATCGGTGCAGGCCCGACATTCTTCAGAGCAGATTCGATCAGTCTTAACACACTGCAGGAGAATCTGATAAGATCATCTGTAGAACCATCAAAACAATCTGGACTTTACCTAGAATTGTCGGAAGGGGAGAAATCAGCCTGACTGGCTCGTAACATGCGACGGGCTTCGGAAAGAGCGTTGTGATTCCGCGCGTTGTGATTTTGCGCGTTGCGATTTTGCGCGTTGCGATTTGGCGTGTTGTGGTGTGCAGTGATCTTGGACTGAAACCTGTCTCTGTTTGGCAGTGATGAGAGGAGCCCCTCCCTTGCCGCCCGTGGGGAGGTAAACACTGTGATCAGACGCCCGACTGCACCGGTTCTTCGCTCAGATCCACGTGCTCATAAACAGACAATCTCACACGCGCATCAAAACCCTCAACGCGAGCAGCTTATTAACAGCCATCCCATCATCAGATAACATTCCTGTGCGTTCAAGCAAGCTTCATCTTCAGCGCAGCTCTGTCATCTGCGTGCGGTCTTCAGGAATGAGCGACAGCTGTAGGAAAGCAGTGATGGCCGGCTGTTATTTGTCCCGATGTGTCAAGTACCTGTTTTCTCTAGGTGGCCGCGCACATTTGATTGTATGTGCTTTGAGATTTAACAAGAGGGTCGTGCAGTCAAAACCTGCGTGTCGGTAGAACGCAGCACTGGAGACTGAACTACCACACCAGCAACATATCAGATGTTTGCTAGTTTGTTTATCTCGTGAAACACTGTGCACTGTGAAACGTGACCGAGCGTGACCCGAACTGTAAAATACAAACTGATTTAAATGTTTTTTTGGACATTAACCCCTTTATCAGGAAACAAACATCTCCTTAAGGTTCCCTCAGGGGGTTCGTTGGACATCCGTACCTTCTCCAAAGGCAGAGAACGCTAAAAAATGTGAACGAGTGTTTGTGACGAGTCCAAAAGTGCCAAGAGATTTCTCTAGCATTATTTCCCACGTGTGGTTTGCTCGCTTGCCTTGATTATTATTGGTGAAGACGACAAATCTAGAGTTATTCAGGTTCAGAGATGTTGTCTAGGGATGCGACTCACACGTTGTGCCGAAACCTTAATGTGAATTCTGTCTTTTGTCATTTGGATGTTACTGGTGGTCTTTTCCCTTTTCATAACCCTGTTTGATGTTTGTGACCCGGCTAACTGCAGACCTTGTTCACGTGCTGCCTGTGGACTGGAACTGCCGGGCAGCGCGGCGTAAAAGACTGACGTCGTGTCCTATGGGAAAATAACTGGAATTTTAATCGTTACCGAAACAGACTGTTGTAGTTTAGAGAACTTGATGTAGATGTTCAGGTTATGCAGAAACTATCTGTTAAGAACTCGCTGCATGATGCTTTTTGGTATCGATGTCCGACAAAAATGTTGCGTGTATTTGCATGTGAAGTTCATGTTTTATGATTATTGTTCATGATTATTTTCAACACATCTGCTTTTGGGAAGTTTTTTTGTCTTGTATCGTGTTGTGGTAACTGTACTATTCATGCAAGCGTAATCTAACATTTCCGTACAGTAACTTTTGACGGTCCGCCTATAGCCACAAAGATGTATTCCCAAGACAAAACTAGCTCTCTGTTTCTCACTACTGCTTCCTAACTTCTGTATATTTGGAGCTGGGTGTATTCAGTGTCATATTGTTAGATTGTACCATTTAAAAACTCCATATATGCTTAAATTTTCTCTCTGAGCTTCGTGATCTGCATGTGTTTATTTTTTAAGTGGTCATATGACTGTCATCGCTAAATGTTATACAGCTGAAGTTGACCGTTATGAAAGACTTC
>JAZGTJ010015747.1:0-13158 GCA_036877575.1 Botia almorhae | reverse complement strand
ACAGTAACATCTCTACCGACTGACATTTCTACAGTCATATTGGCCAGCCCTACCACAAACAACAGCACTCTAAAGGCCTAATCCTGCAGGTGTTGACAAAACACCCGTTACCTAGCTACAATCAGGAAGGCTTTACCATGCTTTACCGTCTAAAATCTAAACTTTCCAGTAACCGGATAATGTACATACCAACAGAATGACCATTCTCTGAGTGACTGACAGATCTTGATAAAAAAGATCTAGCGATCATGGACAGACAAGTGCAGACAAGCCTTAAAAGTGCATGAACCACAAAGAAACAAAAAGTGACAGACACAAGTAATGAAGAAAGGCAAATATAATGCACGTATACAGGAGACTGGTTTTAGTAAACAGTGTACACAAAGCATGCTCTGGGTGTTTGTATGTGTGTGGTTATGAGGTTTCTCTATCTGCTAGAGATGATGGAGGGCTCGTGTGCACTTTACCTGAGTTGGGTGTTGCTGGAGAGTTCGCCTGGCTGGCCTGTGCTGACACATTGGCAGCGTCCACGGCTGTTTTAACGGCGTACAGGTTTGCTTCCTCCTGGAACTTACCAATGTTCTTCTTGTACCGAATTCTCTTGTTGCCAAACCAATTCGAGACCTGTGATAAAACAACTCTATTTAGAATTTTAATCTTCTAGCTGATTGCTACCAATACAGCAACTTTTCTTATATATATATAACTTTTTCTTATTATATATAAAGAACCATGGTTGGTCAGTAGTGTCCAATGTTATCAATCAGCATTGCTTTCAGCCCTCATCATTACTATCAAGTCTGATTCTGCCGGCAAATGGATTGATGTGTTTACAGGTCATTTACTCAGTTACTGGCACAATTCTCAATAAAAAATAAGTACAGAGATTACAATGTATGATGAGCTTTATAAACAGCAAGTGCTGAAAAAACTTCTGTCATTCCTCTTACACAGGCAAGTTACACAGAGTTACGCAGGCGAAACAAGATCCCATCAGTAATAGAAGGCTGATTAGAGCATTTTTAGATTAATTTAAAACAGCAGTAATTAGGTCCCCATGACATGACTTGATAAGCAGTTTGGTTTTCTTTTGTGTTGACCTACATCTTTTTGCAACAGCAAGCTGGGTTTATTTATACAGCCAACAGCTTTTAGTTTACATCACAGCAGTGAACATTTTTTGCTTCTTGCTTTTGCTAGTTAGGGGGGGGGCAGGACTTTCTTATACTAGAGAACATTTTAGTGGACAAAAAGAGTGAGTGTGAGTGCAGTCAAACATAGACTAAACGTCACTAAACACCATTTTACTTTTATGTTGTCTTTAAAATCACTGGCTTGTGTTGACAAAGTAGTGTGTTAGAATACAAATTTGCCTCAAAATATTTTTCACAATGTCACATGTAGCTAGATTACTAAATAGCTAGTGTTAGCTAACACAATGAATAGAGATCTGTAACATCTTGGATTACACATTCACAGCCAGGTAATGTTAGCGGCTATGTTATAAAATGTATTCAGATTACTGTATCCAGTTTCATCTATTGTTAGTAAAAGAGTCTTTTACACTCTCTTTATCTGGAAAAATGCATGACAAAATTCTGGGTTTTTCAGGATAAGTGTAAACACTGCAGAAAAGCACCGACAGACTGCCGGAGGCACAACACAACTGCAGCTATGTAAGATCTCACCTGAGAGACAGTGATCCCGCACTTCTTGGCCAATTCCTCCTTGGCTTCCTCGCTGGGGTACGGGTTAGACAGATGAGAGTAGAAGTACTCATTCAACACCTCTGTCGCCTGCTTATTAAAGTTGCGTCTCTTACGCCTGAGGACACAGCAGGTGTAGACATTGTTTTTGAAGGTAAAAACAGCTGAATTGACAACACAGACCAAACAGTACATTTTAGTTTTAATATTTGTATTAAAAACACCACATAGGTATATTAATAACATTAAAAACATTTCACCACAGGGGGGTTTTAACTGGAAATAACCAATCATGTCAATGAGTTGACAACTGGTGTGATTGAAGGAAGGCAGGGACTAATTTGCATATCCATGGCTCAACATATACAAAATAAATTGAGTTACAGTCAAGCTATTTTAAAGCTTGAAGAAATTTGCACAGGAAAGAAAACTTAAATATGCAATTTTAATGATCAAAGATTAGTTTTAATGGATACAATTATCAACTACAGGGTAACTTTAATGAATAGTCCTCATTAACATTGCAGTAGAACTGCACATAACCCACCTGGCGTCTAGGAAACGTGAGCGCAGGATCATGACAGCCTCGCAGGTGCTCTGCTTCAGCTGCATCTGGATGGAGCTGAATTTGCGGTGGATGATGGCCACCATGCGCTCAATCTCTTTGGGTGAGATGGGCCGTGTGCGGGACTGTTCCCTCAGCAGGTTCATCACGTGATTGGTGAATTCACTGCAGGCCTACATTACATATTAGATCAATGGGTCAACATGTACAAAGGTGCACATAAAATCAAAGACAATTCCCACAAGTTATGGATGGGTGAAATAAGATTAAACTCAGATAAACAGATTAAGTTCATTAGAGTGTCTTTATTCTCACCTGTTCGTATTTTTCTAGTTCGGAGTGGTAGATCTGACGGATCTGTGCGAGTTTAGCTCTGTAGTCAGAGTGCTCAATGCTACCGTCATTGGGCGATCCCCCGGCTGCTGCTGCAGCTGCAGCTGCTGCTGCAGACCCACCGCCCTTCTCGGGCCCAGAAACACCCTCAGCCAGCAGCATGTTGTCCAGACGCATGATTTGAGGGTCTGGGGGGTCCTCCTCCTGTACCCCTCTGATGCTCAACACTGTAAAAGACAAACATAAACTGGCCATTAGATATGCCATTAGAAGTTCAAATTGAGCTAATTTGCTTATTTTATACAGGTACTTAACCTTTATCTCATATGTTCATGATCAACATGGTAATATGAAACTTTTTGTCCTAACCAGCTGTGACCACATGACTTTTTACCAGAAACTTGGTTTCAATTTCTGTGGCGTCACTCTGGGAAACCCCGTCCACACTAAAACGTCACTGGTTCAAATATTAAGTCATGTCACACCACATTTCTGCTTTCAGCGTGGACAGATTTAATTACATTCACAAATCACTTCACTGAAAACTTTGTCTCACACATTAAAGTTTTTTCTTTATACAAGGGTTTTCTCAAACTGAAGAATTGCAGGGTTGATGAGTTGATGAAAAGCAATTAATAAAATTACAATTAAATCATAAAAACCTAAATAAATAGTCATGCAAAATGGACCGATATATATGTATGTATCAATATAACTTGTTCAAATGTGTAATAAAAATAGCAAAAATGTCTAAAATATTGCTGTCTAAAATAAACTACAACAGACAAAAATGTTCTTGAAGTTAAGAATTTAATGGCATGCTTGCAGGTTTTAAATATTTACCTAAAATCTCATGGGGTAAAATTTAGGTTCGGCTGACCAAAAAAAGTAAAAAAAAAACCTTTTTAAACTTTTAAATTAGTTGTGCAATTCCTTACTCAACCAGCAGAGAGCAGCCAGGCACCTCAGTTGCAGTCCAGTTTTGGAAGGCACGAGGCAAGGGTCCAATAATAGGAGAGCATGTGTTGTCACTACAAGCACAAGCAGCCATAAGTATGCACCTCTCCAGCACTGAATTAAAGCAAGACCTCTGTCAGCTCCCTGCCACAGGCGCATCACTCACAAACCTACAAGCACACGCTCTACACTGCCATACATATGCACATGGAGGCCTGAACAGCAACTAAGGGCAACGAGTGAGCAAGATAATGTAAAGAAATATGTGACTCCATAGAGCTCTGTGTAAGGTGCTGTAAAACTGGAGGCAACATCCGCTACAGAGCAGATCTACAACATTCCTACGCAAGCACAGCAAACGCACAGTACACTTGTTCATCCAGTTTGTGAAACACAAATAGTGCAAATAAAATTTCATTTTCTGGGAAACGAAGGGCGTTACATATGCATGTTTCAGTAAATGTGGATCTTCTCTTTGTACCAACTCAACAAAAATATATATATAAAGAAAGCTTTTCTCCCATCCTCCCTTTAACTGATAACACATTTAATGACTTCAGCTCTTACCCTCCCCCAATAACAGCTCGAAATTTGTTTCCAACTCTCCCTCTTTTTTCCTCCCCTCTTTTTTCTTTTTGTAAACTTTTTCTCTCTCTTGGCAAGCACTCTTTTTTTCTTGTTCTCTCTTGCCCCTCCAGGGTCCCTCCGCTCAGGTCCTCCCTCTTTTTCTTTCTCTTTGAGTCACATTCCATCTTTTGGTTCTCCCCCTCTCAAAGCTCAGGAATGCAGCAGACCCAGCCGCCTGAACTAATGACCCCGATCTCTCTCTCTCTTTACCTTGCCGGCAAATCTCCCCAAAGTTAAACAAAACATTCAAACTTTTTTCTGAAGTATATTAAATCCATCTCAGTGTTCATATAAACTACTATGAAGAAATGAGTCAGAAGGTAATTTATTCAACATTGAGGTAAAAGATACTTTTCTTTTACTTTTTTACGGTCAATTTTGCTTTCTGGTAAAATGTTTTTAAAGTTAGTGACACTGTTGACATGTTTATAGCTAGCTACCTGAAGAATAACACACTAGGTTTAATGACACAGACATTTGAAGGTAACATTATCATCCCCTTGAGTACTGAAGTTTGTCATGGCCTCAGTAACGCAAGATCACTCGTCTGCACAGACGCATAGAATATGCTTCTGGTCCGAGCCAGTCTCTGTTTCCTGAGTTGACCAGGCAGTAGTGTGTATAGTTAGTTCAGTCTAATGGGTGAGGGGAGGGTCATTGTTTTTATGACCACAACCCCACAATCAATAGTGTGAAATTCACCACCTCCCCAAAGAGTATCACCCACAATATCCATTACAAGCATTGCCTCCAGCTGATTCCCTCAAGCAAACAGCCTTTTCTTTACCGTAATTATCTCAATTAAGCTGCAATTACTGATAATTACACAAATAACCTACACTAATAACACACAACATTTGGCATTAGTTGCCCCAGACTCCTTTAAATTACCAATACTCCTTTATATTAACATTTATTGCCACTCTTCATTTTAAAACCTATAATAATGTATCCATAAATAAAGTGCCAATTTTGCCACGGCTGAATAGGTTTTATAATAGCTTTGCACTAAACTGTTCTGAATCTGTTTGCTATGTTCTGAATACTGACTGTATTCAGCAAAGAAGCCCCAAGCAGTCGTGTCTAGATGTTTGTGGGCCTTTAAGAAGATTAATAAAGCCAGTCTGTTAAATCTTTCAATTAGCACACTTCATTAATATAAACACACCGCCATGCTAATGAGATAATGTACATTTTAATGTGCTGCATCTGTCCAAGTTGCACTAATATCCTTCCATTAAATTTATGAATGATCGGGGCGATCGCACACCCCACCCTCAGAGATTTACACAACCATGCGCAGCAAGGAATTCCCTCATTTGCGACAGACTGGTGCAAACGTTTGAGCAGAAAACGTGAAAGGTCAAAAAACAACAACGCATGTCCGAGCCTCACTGCCATTAGCAGACAGAGCGGGCGAATCGTCCTGTGAAATATTCAGAGTACCCAGCTGGGTTCGACTGCATACATAATCACTTGCATTTCTGCCATGCGGAACGTGCTGTTCAGGTACGGCGCAGGTGATGTGTTAAGCGCAGACAAAGGTATTGTGTTCACTGCTGGTAGCACTATATTAATGCTGCCATTTTCAGTGCATTACAGAAGAAACAGTCCATCATGACTGTGTTTGCAGCCTCTGATCAGGCCTCGACAGTCTTTTTCTCTGTACCTCCTAACGCATTCTCTCTCTCTCCTCTCCTACATAACACCACCCCCCCACTCTGGCCGCTCTCTCCCGCCATACCCCGCCTCCTTTTCTCCCTCTCTTTTTCTCTCTGTGCCCCCAGCCACCTCCCCCCATCCTCTGTTCTCCATTTCAGTCGAGTTCTCCATGTGAGCCGCAATCCCTCATGCTGTCAGCCACCCCCCCCACCTCTCTCTGTAGACAGACAGGATTAGCATTTTAATTGCATCAGCTCCCTTGGGTATTCTCAGCCTTTCACTGGGAGAGAGCGAGGGAGCAGAAGGGGGGAAGAGAAGGTAAGGAGAGAAAATACGAGAGGAGAATTGTGGGGGAAAAAGCAAAAGGGAGTCACAGGAGGAGATAAAATAGCAGGGAGGAGACAGAGAAAAGAACAAGCGAAAAGATGGAGAAAAGAAGGGGGCAGGGAGAAGAGAAGAGACAGCGATAGAAACGGAGGAAGAGTCGTTCATCGTCGTGGTGGGCTGCGAACGAGTGTAGGGCGATACTTAGGAAATGACAGCGCTTTGACCGCAACAACCAATAAATCAAAAGGAGGAAGGCAATTGCGATGGAGGAGGGATTTATTCGTGCTGAAAAGCACGCCCACATGAACGCAAACAAACATGCTAACCTGAGAGCCTAGTGGGATGTAAATAAAGCAAATTTATCTTCAAAACAACAATGACTGCAATGCCGTTAGGAGTCAAATTGAAATATGAGGGTCATTCCTATGCAGAACATTTTTATGTCCCTCTCATGTATGTCTTCATATACTGGATAAAATGTTACGCTTACAGTTATTAATGATCAAAATCCTATTGGGTTTCTTTAATCACAATATGACAATTAAGTGAATTTGAAATCGTTTCACCACATTGGTTTGAATAAATACTGCCATTGATATTCCATGTGCTTCTTTTTTCTTTCCTCATTTTTTTCAAACAAACATGCTTAGAAAACATTGATTTTAATACAATAATGCTGTAGGTTTTTTCCTGTCTCCCAAATATATTTCCATTCTGTTAGTCTTTTGTTAAACTCTTAACAGTTCTTTTGTCATCTACTATCCTCCTAGAAGTGACATCATTTTTGGTGGGACAACAGTACAAACAGACTTAAGAGATCTGATTAATTTGATGATGTTTTTGTGGTTTACTTGGTTCCACAATATTCTGTTGTAATAATAATAATACTGTTGTGAAACTGCAGAAGTCAGTATTAAATTTCATATGAAAATATCAAAACTAACCTTTAAGCTAACACCCTTACATCACTTCCAATCCCTTAAGTAATGGATAACTTTAGCTTTCTGTATTTGTCCTATTATCTCATTAATTTCATTCCATTGTGTAAATACAAGATTACTAAGTAGACCTCTGCATATTTTTGAAAGTGTCTTTTACTATAAAATATACCCTATACCATATTATAAAAATACTTTTTTAAAACAAGCATATGCTTTTTGCAAATTTGTTACAAAAATAATGTTTATAGAAGAGTTCTTCTCAAACAACCTTCAGCAGACCAGCAACTGCACTGGTATGAAAACAAGTGCTAACTTTAGCCACTGAATCAGGGCTGAATAAACAACAGAAACAACAGGCTTACCAACAGGCAGCAGTGGTTAATGGTTTAGAGACAATATACAAAACCACTTAAGTAACAACTTGACTTAGACTAAAGAAAGGAGGCAAACAAGCATAATAGCAGAAATGGTAAACGCTCTGTTCCAATACATTAGAACATGTTGTAAATGACAATCCGCATGTTTGGCATCACTTGTGTCTTGTTTTTTAAGAGGCACTACAATGGTGGTATAAAAGACACAAAATCCTCCAGTCAGTGCCTGCAGTAAGCGGCTCAGGTTAAGCAGTGTCTGCTGGGCATATTTACTGTAACCATGCAGCAAGCACCTGGTACAACAACCAAGACATGCATGTACACTTGCCCACACTTTTTCACTCCCGTCATTGGTCAGTGTCAACAGAAAAGACCCGATTAGGGTGTGAATAGCATTCTCACCTTAGGCAAACATGCTGTCCAGTCTAGCATGTCATTTATCAGCTCTTAATTAACTCAACAAGCATTTCATAGACCCGAGTGGCAGAACAACAGGCTTCACTCAGCGCGTGGTGAGCAGTCAAACACAATCACACAGGTGAGAACACACAACAGTCCTTCCCTATGCTCTCAGGTGAGACTAAGGAGGACCAGGAAAGGACAAAAAGAAGACTCCACAGATGACTTCACTGCGGGACGAAGAAGAGGAGGAAGAAGGCTGTTGCCGTGGTGATACGTCCTACCGGCACGCCCTCTCTTGCCCGCTCCCTGGTTCTCCAGCTCATCAGCACAGCTGCCTCCTGTGCTAATTAGCACCGCCTCTTAAGGAGCTCCTAAAGACCTTGTGAAAAATGAACGCTCATTTGAGAGGTCGTTAATTTGCACTGTTATGCAAATTAGGTGGCAATTAAGCAATAGATCAGAGGAGCTGCTCCCATTTATAACAACCGAACGAGAAATATGACAGAAGCAAACAGGGCCAGGGAGAGTGGTGGATGACTGCACTGAGGGGGAGTGTAAACTAACCTTAGCCCACTGCATCTCAGACAGAGAGACACAGAGAGAGAGAGAGAGAGCGTGAAAGAGAGAGAGACTGTGGTATTATGTGTACAGGTGAACAGCACAGCATGTTCCAGACTATATTTTTTAGCTGCCACACTTACTGAGAGAGCGAGTGTTTAACACCATCTTGCACACTTTGTGCCACTGAAATACAATGTTATTGCATTATTTTTTTAGCTTTTTTTAATAGAGCCAGTAATGTCTCATTATATGCCTGCAAACAGCTAGACTATGGCTCTGACTGCAACACTTTAACTACACGTTTAGATTCTTACCTATGTAAAACCCACCCCAAAATCTCTATACCGTTACATTGTATGGCTTATGGTTAGATATGTCGTAAGTCTCTGGTATTTTTACTTGTTTTATCCACCTGATGAGAATTCCAACCGCACAAAACAAGGTTAACAATTTATGCATCAAAGATTAATGCTTTGATCTGAGTGTTAGGGGTTTGTTCAAATCTTTATTAACCTTTGGTGTGTAATTTATCCAGCACCATTTGTGCTACATACAATAGTACAAGTAACAGTAATAGTGATGCTTGTCTCAACAAGCACCAGTAACTAGCCATGTGTCTTAACCTACATTGCAGTGGTATTCTATTGACACCTTTGCGTGAGACAAACAGATTATTCTAGATTACCAAAAGGCTAATGCCTCAATCCGAAAGGCATGCACTGAAACTCGAAACTCCCTCCCTCAAGACAAGCTTAAAGTGAGAGGAGCTGCAAGCAAACTCAGAGTTCTGACAGATCACCCCTGCTCAAATCCCCTCTCCTGCTCTCCAGATTAGTCACAGAGTGCAGTGAAGACTTCCACACAGGGATGGAAGGCTCTCATCAATTGTAATTAATCCTTAATTAGTCTGGATTAGGTGCTGGGCTCTGACTCTCTCCCACCCCACAAATGCCACGCCAGCTAATGTAATCCAGCTGAGGCCACATTTACATATCTTTAATTAAAGAAACATGGACTTATTTCAAACACTGGTTCCAAGAAAAGGAGACATCTCCATGACATACTCGTTTTCTATGACTTTGACACTCAGCACAGCTAAATACAATTATCTCATTCTGTATTTATCTACCAAGATGGGCTCATTGACTATATGTATATGATATCACATATAATAGGTGTCAAATGTAAACATTTTTTCCCCCCAAATTTAAACTATTTAAATTTAAAAAGTTCTATTTAACAAAAGAAAATCATTCAAAATTTACAGGAACAGAAAATGTGTAACTTTGCTAAACAAAATCGGTAAAATAATATAAAAAATGTGTGTGAACTTACAATAACAGTTTCTCCCAGAATGCTCGGATTAATTCTACATATAATGCAGAGTAATTAGGACAATAATAGAAGAGTATTCATTATTGCTCACTGGACACATGCAGATGCAGTGAGAGCAGGACTGAATCTCGTAGCTGCAGGTCATGCAAATTTCAGAAGGCACACAAGTTTGTACCAGGCTGATACAATGCACACTTCAGAGAAAGATGCAATCGCTAGCTTTGCACAAGTCTTACAAGGTCTATGGGACTAAGTCTTTTAATTATGTTTAAGGTAATTTGTTAAAATTAGATATTTGCTTTTGCAGACAATAAGAGTGTTATTGCTATTTGCCTTTTACCATTAGATGGTAAAACCGCAGTGCTGTAGCTACCCGTCACTTTTAACCAAGGAGAGAAAACATGACACGAAGCTGCCTTACAAACTTTGTGTATCATGCATGTCTGTTGTGGTGCTGTTTAAATAAGACTTAAAAAAATATCTGTTTGATTGGTTGTTTTATATGTCTGTCAGGACACCCTTTATGTCAAAGTGGGTGGTACTACTAGTACAGCAGTAACTGCTGTACTAGTGGTTAATTGTATTTTTCCTTACCCACACAGGCTTGATTACATCACTGAAAAAGCCATTGCAAAAATGTATATTTTGACAGATTACAACTTTTTTATAGAAATATTACAAAATATAGTCCAGAAAATATCATATACTGAAGACAGGCATGCACTGAAGCACACAGGATGACCATGGACAATTACACAGTAAAGTTGAAAGGGTCTATTTTGATTTGATGTCATTACTAAATGTATTTTTCCTGTAAGACAATATGACAGCACAGGAAGTACTTGACCTATTAACTCGAGAGGCCTGTATGGTTTTTAAATGTTTCCTTGCATCCGAAAGTGCATCATCCAATTTTGGTTGTTCAGTCCTGAGAAAGGGCCCAATTCCTCGAGGACTAACGTAATGAGAGGAAAGACACTTAGCCCACACAGCATTAAGATGAAGCCAAGCTTTCGGGGTGACGCGCTGCCCCTCCACCCACCGTTCTGGACCTTGTGATGGGGGAAGGGGGGGTGCCTGTCAGGGCAAGGGGTCTGTGTGATATTAGCCGTCTGCCAATCCGGCGTGGGGAATGGACACAGAGTAATTACTGCTGCTCTTACTGCCTCATCAATCTCTCTCTATCGCTGTCTCTCTTTCCCCTCTCCCCCTTTACACTCTATCTTTCTCACTCCTGGAAAAGAGGAGAAAAACAGATTGAGTGACAGAGCACCACACAAGAAATGCCGAATGAAACAGGACCGATATGAATTTATGTTTGGAAGGCTGACTTTATAATTTTGTTTTTAGGTATTCATTTATGCTGTTGATTTTGAAGTGACATTGAACATCACCATGTGCAGGTATGTTCGGTCTGTGAGATGTTAAGCTGCGCTTGCGTCCATCCCAGTTTAAGTTGTAAAAAGTCTTTACACACTGCCGTGTCTTTACACAAAGGCCTGCAGGCTCACCTCGTAAAAAAAATCTGAGATTTTCTAACAAATCATAAAATTTTACAGGTGGGTTCAAATGAAGGTCTTTCAAAAAGAAATAATAATTAAAAGCCTTAATTAGGTCTCTGGCCAACCAGGCCATGAATCTGTAGTCAGTAAGTTCATCCAGGCTCCTTAAACAAGGATTTGAGCTCTCTCTGGCTCAAGCTTTTTGTCCAAACATAAAAAATATTTTATTGTATTTATTTTTTGCACTTAAACAGATAGCAGGGCTATAGCCCAAGCCTTTCAATATTTTGAAAGCTATATGCTGGTGCCAAGACATTTAAGCACTTTGGCACCAATGATTAGCTTTCAAATGCCTTATGTGAAAGCTATTTAAACTACCTGGATAAATAACCTAATATTGGGGCCAATCTGATCTGAACTTGAATCTTTAAACAACGCATTACATAAGTAAATAGCAGCAGCACTAATGACACTGTTATGAACGTTTTGTCATAATTTTTAATGCAGCTTTGAAGTTAAATGTTGAACAGTGGCCAGTTGGATCTTTAAAGCAGTTCAGAACTTTTTCCTCTTATGGCACAGTCAGGTCTTGCTGGTAATGAGAAATTACAGAAGTACTACACAAGTCCAGAAATGATTATTCCTGGAAACAGGCAATATACTGCAAACATAGTCCAAGACGCTAGTAAATTAGGCTCATCATAACTCAGGAGTGTTCTGGACATTTTGTACTTTCTGAAGTCTATTCAGAACAATCAAAATACTAAGAGAAACAGTTTACCACCTGGAACCAAATTTGAACAAAAACAAAGATTCATATTTAACTCATACAGAAGAAAGTTTGAGGCCAAAGTGTTCCTAGTGCTACCAAATCATTTATTCGTTTAGGATTTTTAGAGATCCTCGTCTTTTGAAATGCAATACTGGTTGGCTCTTGTGATTAGTACTTTACAGCTTCACCATTATGAGCGATTAGCAAGAGAATTAACAGTAATATCAAAGCTAACAGATGCAGCTATAAAACTCCCAGAATCAAAAAGTTTAGTTTTTTTTAAAGGAGTGAGGTAAAAATAAAACGGACTGCTGTCTCTGAATCCGAGAGGGATTTCAAGCTCTCTGAACAGAATGGTAAATTCAGTTTTATGTCAACTGTAATGGTAGACGCAGGATACAGAAGAAGTGTATACTGGTAGTTGATGTGACATTAAAAAGAAACACCAGTTTCCTGAGTTTAAGGTGCTATGCGTCATCTAAAACAATTTAACCATTTTATTTCCTTTTATTCAAATTACGACTTGCTTTTATATTTTGCATGACCTCATTAATTAGGCCACACATGGAAATTAAACTTTTAACTGCAAAAAGAACAGTCTAAGAGGGAAATGAATAACAAAAGTGGCTCGCCACAGCACCTACGATCTGTTTTTAAAAAAAAATAATAAATGTCTACCCATATTTATATCGACTGTGATTCACGCAAACTACAAAAGGATGTGACCTCAGAGATGAGCCGGGCAGCCTGAATAAAAGTCAGGGTGGTGAAAAGGGTGAGAATCAACTTGCTGCAACCATTTTAAGTAGGTGGGGGAGGGCCAAGACCGAAGAGACAATTGGCTGAGAAAGCTCATCTTTCTCTTAATTTGTTTCTAAGGAGATTAATTAACAAATCTTACATTTCACACACATAAAGTTTATGTTAAACAGATGGGCATATGTGGTGGGGGGAGTGTGGCTTACATTTAAGCAGACCATTTCCTTAACAATAAAAACAATCTTTCCAACTGCAGCAGCACTCCGAGGAATTCAATGCCCCTCCCCCACTCTTCCCTAACCCTCCCCTCCACCTCCATTACCATATCAAAGCCC
>JAZGTJ010015746.1:0-13159 GCA_036877575.1 Botia almorhae | reverse complement strand
CTCTGACTCACTGTTTTCACTTGCCTCGCAGCGATGACGACTTTGACATGTCTAGATATTCCTCGTCAGGATACTCGTCAGCCGAGGTGAGGTCTCTAAGGGAACAGGTAGCTATGAATTCTGGGTAATGTCCTAAGCCCCATGCCACAGCCATCTTGAAAGTGGATTTCCGTCTCAAAAGTCACTCACAGTCTACACATGATCTTCTATTCACTAAATTCCTCTTCGCCTTAAATTTATCTCCTGATTCTCTTTAAAAGGTCACCATTGCTCAGTTTCATTTGTACTGATGGTCACTAGTGATAGACTGATATGTAAGCCATGACCAAATGGATATTATTTGGTGATTTTGAGATTGTCTGTACATTTGTACATTTGAGATTGTCTGGATGCCCGTCTTTTAATTTTAAGCCACAATCCAGTGAACAGAGAGCACACATTTTATGTTTTTGTAAGTTTTGAGCACAATAGATATACACTGAAATGTATCATCAGTGCTATTCATAACGAAAATAGTACAAAATTGTTTACATTGTATATACATTATACACAATATATATTTATATATTAGATATATTTATTTACATGTAGTAGCCGTGGCTTACAAACCTATTTTAAATAGTTCTGGCTTTTTGATTTGATTTGCTATTATTAAATTGTATTATAAATATCTTTATTATATTACCCATCAGCCACCTTGCTCTTTAGATAATGGCAACGGCCATTAAAAAAAGTCATATCGGTCGATCACTAGTAACCACATTCATTATGTTGTTTGTGTCATTGAATCATTAAAACCAATAAATGTTTCTAGTCAACCTATAGAACAGACTGTACTGGAAGAATATGGATCTTATTAATGAAAAAAAATCTGGTGCCAGGAATTTTCCTTTCTTTAATTAGACGTTTGCTGACGTGGCGGTTTTACAGCACAGTCTAACATGCTGTTTATTGGTCTCTGCAGCAGATAAACCAGGACCTGAACATTCAGCTATTGAAAGATGGATACAGGCTGGATGAGATCCCCGATGATGAGGACCTGGACCTCATACCACCTAAATCTGTCAACTCAACCTGCATGTGCTGTCAAGCCACCTCCTCTACTGCTTGTCAAATCCAGTAAAGCCCCTCACCTGTCTCCTCCCCTCTTGCTGTTTTTCTCGTTTTCCTTCCCTCATTATATTTCATAACCCCAGACATCTAATCAATATCACAGAGAGAAATGTACAGTAAAGGTTATGATAAACATAGTGTACAGGAAAATGTGAACACACACACACACATTACATGTGCGAACACACAAACACACACATTTACTTTAACATATGATTATTAACATGAATATTATTGGTTGCTTCCTCCTATGGCAGGATACGCACTGTTTGCTAATAAGCTGGGGGTCTGCTCACTTTCACCTCCCAGCCAGCATTGTGTTATATTGTATAAGTGAACGTAGAACAAATAAACCATTAAAATGGCTTTAATTGTGAATTTTAAAAAGCCTAGATGTTACCGTTTAAAATAGCTTATCCACTGAATTCTTAGACACTGTCGTTACGGTAAGTTTTGATTTATATATGGATCTGATTGGATGTTTATTGTTAGTGGCTGCTGTTGAGGCTGTAATTGGGTTTGTTTCTGTTGAACATTTTGCATGTTGGTGCATTTGTACTGCAGCGCAAACAACAGCCTCGCCTGAACATCACACTTCTGTTTCCTTTTTATTCCTAACATCTCACGCGCTCGAATCATAAAAGTAAAAGAACAATTCTTACACAGTGACCCTTGCTTGAGAATCTATTTAACATTACCGACCGGTCATGTGTCGAGGTCTGGTGGTGTTATTTAGACAGGATGTCCAAAATGTTAGATATTCAAAGCTCTGATGTCTTTATTTCTTAAGTATTGGTTAGATATTGCACAGTAATTAAGACTATTTGATCAGATGATACCACAAAAGAATGTTTCTTTCTTTCTTGTGGAATCATAATTTTTGTGTCCTTTTTGATTTAGCATTTCAGTATATGCATACTACTGATCAGAAACACAGAATGAGCTCACTAAAAACAACCGAATACTTTCTCAGACAATGTGGGCAGTTAGTAAACGTACCGTTTGCTACTGTTGGCCTTTGAACTAAAGAAAGTTAGCTTAGCTGCGATGATCAAATTTCCTAGCCTATTTTAACCTTCATTACCATTTTTAAGCTGATAAAAAAATTCAAGCTGACAACGACAAAGGTACAATATCTAGGTGTTCCTTTTGCGCTGTTTGTCGACACAATAAATTCCCTTTAAAGGTTTAATTAACTCTTTTATTAAGCTTTAGATTTATGTAAGAACATTTTGTGTTGTATTTACACTGGTTAGTTATGATCAAGCAGAATCTAAAAATCCAACTGGTTGATGTTTTGAACTCACATTTTAGTTCGTTTTAATGGCTAAAACACTGTATGACCTGATTTGTTCAAAGCATAATCAAACATGAGAATTTGTTGATGGGCAAAAGCTGTGTTTTTATGTTACATATGATGTGAGAAACGTCCATTTATGTATTAACAATGTTGTTATTGGTTTCAGTGATATCAATAAAAGCAGATCTGAATTGCACCTTGCTTATTTCAACACAGGCGAATCTGTCTAAACAACACAAGCAAATCTAACACATATCATTCCTTTGTTTTAATTAGTTACCCTGTATACACAACTGATAGGCAATGACAGTCAAAAAATGTTGCTCTCTCATTACATTGAAGCACAGAGTAGGTTCGTACGATGGCAGTGGCTCAAAGTCTTTAAGATAAAGATATACAAGAATACATTAAATTGAATTGCAACATTACTGTTCAGCTGTGCACTTGAAAAACTAGTGTGAACTAGAACTATTTTCTCAATATCTTGCTAATTACATTGTACAATCTCAGGTAGGAGTAGAGTTGATGGATCTTCAATACAGAAGGCACATCTGAGCGCATCATTTTTACAACGACAGTGTATTTTAAATGACCTGTTTCTTACTCCACAGAGTAAGAACCACATAATGAAACATAAGAGCATTTAGGAGACACATATTTCACATGAACACATTATTGTATGTAAATAAAATAACACAACTGCTTTTGAACAAAGACCCAACAGATGCATCGCTGAGCATAATTCACATGTATAATTCGGTTTGTGCTTGTGTCTCTGTAAAGCACAAAGGTTGTCATCGCGGTAGATTCACACTGAATCTAGATTTAAATTAAATGAATAGGTATTTCAAGTATAAAGCAGTGGACGCTGAAAGACTGCCCGTGAAGTCAAGTGAAGCTTGTGAATGTGGCCGCCGTTTCATGTTTTTCCATAACGCACCTGTAGATGGCGGCGGTGTACTAATGGGTGAACCTGACGTCACCCATTACAGAGATGGAAATGAGGCGTATCTTCAATGCGGTTATACGCCGAAGAATAAGTTTCAATCTATTGCATTACTGATATTAAGATACGTCTGTAAGATATGGCTAAGTCAGTGATCCTTTTAGTTTATGCGAAGACTCAAATACCTAACCAGTAATTCTGTACTAAAAGAGGATGTAAAATGTTTTACATTTAAAAAGTACCATTAAAGGACATCAAGCGTTAAACAATTCATGGCGAGACACTCTAGTATGGCCATGAATACGCATTGTTTCACGCACAGAATTTTGCGTAAATGTCTGTACGCAAAAAACGTCCATGTTCCTTTGACACATATGGTGCGTGTAGTGGCAACAATCTCTTTAGTATTGAGATCAATCCCTTTGTGGTATGTAAATAGTTATACATATCACTGTTTATTTGAATTAACCTTGGACTAAATGTCCATTACATTGTTTCTGCCTAGGAGTTGATGATCCTCAAAGACCCGCTGACATGTGATCGCCGGAACCAGAGGAAGATGTGGACGTTGAAGAGCATCGTCTACGACCCGTGGGGGGCTGGAGCATACTGGGGTGGAAGCCGACGTGTCTGCGGGCGTGCTTGGTGAGGTGGTCGCTCCGCATAAAACATTTGTCGCAGAGCGGGCACATGAAACGCTTCTCCCCGGTGTGCGTGCGGAAGTGTCGCGTCAGCTCGTCAGAGCGTGAGAATTTCTTCACACAGCCTGGCCAGGTACATTGAAAGGGTCTCTCACCTAAAAACACATCCATCCACCCAAGGGAGAGAGAAATCGGAGCAATATTTAAAGCGTTGATAAACACTACATGGTTACGCATTCGCAATAAATTATATGTATTTTCTCAGGTGTGACATGTTGAGTCGTTGGGAGGGGCTGCGCTTGGCTTCAATGCGGCACCACGTGCCGGATGTTTACAACAGTGAATTCAGGAGGTGTGTTTGTGACGTAATCGTTGCGTCGATGGGTTACATGCGGTTATTATGGGGTGTCGCATTGAAGTATGCGGATCATCAAGAACCAGTGACTACGACACAAGTCGAGATTAAACTGGAACAAAATAGAATATAATAAAACAGATTACCGTTGACAAAAACCACATTTACTGTCGATACGGTTCTACCCGAATCAGTGGGCTACTTTCATAACGGCACTGTTACGCAATTCATTATCACAATGTGTTTTCCAGCCAAACGAGGTGGACTGGGGAACGTAAGGAACTGTTTGCTTACACTGATTAGTAACAAAGTGTACTGTTCCGCCCTCATGTGTACCCATGCGCTCCGCCTGCGGTTACACCCACCGTAACATGAGTTGCAATTCCTGAAACCGTAGTGCTTTAAAGAACCATATAGCGTTGGGTGCAATAACGAACGACAGACAAGTTCGACGGTCAATCTGAATGTAATTATTAGCCTTACTAAAATCAATGTTTGCATAAGCGATTCGACCGTGTTTATTTCTTACCGGTGTGTACTCTGAAGTGCGCCTTAAGATGAGACGACTTGCCGTATATTTTACCACAGCCAGCATACGGACAACAGTGTCTCTTCTCAGTTGCAACATGCCCGGACTGTCTGTTCCGTGTCCTTTTCACCCTGCTGGCACTCTGTCTGCAGCGCTCCGTAAACCCGCTGACGCGCTTCTCCCGGTTTTCTCTCACGCCGGCTTGATTCTCCGCATCGCGGTCGACCATACATTTGGTGCTGATGCCACTACCACGAGTGCACGGGTTACATTGATTTAGGTCCAGCAGAATCATTGCCACCATTAGTAAAGTCCGACTCTCTTGGCTGTCCTGAGGTCCCTCCTCGCCGGCTAGTTTGTCTGAGCAGTCACTGCTCAGAGCGTCTGACACCGGCATCAAAGGTTTTGCTGCAACATCAACTTCCGTCATAATTACCCAAAATTTCCTGTACACGGCCAAGTTATCTAGTCCGAATAATTAGAATAACACTTTTTTTCTAACTAAAGCTTAGGGTACATAAAGGTCGAAGTTTCTCATATGCGCAGCTGGATACAGAGGACTACAGAAAACGTGGCTTTGCGCCTACACGTGTCTTTTCCAATGTGATTAGGAGGGTAGTGCGCCGTATGTATTCCAGACGAGGAGAAAAAGCACGTTTCTAAATCGGATCGCTTGTGTCCACGCACAAGTTATCGAAGCAAAGCTCAATGTCTGTTCCCAAAAAATAAAAAACCAAACCAGAACGCGTTAAAACTTTGCGCACGTCATTCCTTTCTTCTCTCATAAGTGCGCCAACTCAGTGCCGCTGTTTTCTGTTCCCTTCTGAGAGAAACTACTTCGCGGAATCCCAAGGTGTCATCATAAAACTCGGCCCCTGATTGGTTTTGGAGACCAAAGAGTCAATTTGAATGCACTACCAGGAATCACCTAGGTAGCATGAGATTGAAGGTTCAAGGATCCAATAGTATTCTGAGTATCAGATGGAGGGCGTACTGACATACCAGGAACTAACAGTAGTATGCGCCTATAGCGTTCCGCACACACTGCAGTTTGGGGCGCCCGTGTACTCGGTGGACTCTATTAATATTAGTTCAATATCTAGATATGTGTACAACTGACTGAAGCGAAAAATTAGTTATCAAAAGCCTAGATAGCTGTTTAATGGCTTGTATGAACAGGTAGCATGCTTGAAAAGACAACGAAATTAAATCAAATCTGCACATGAAGCACACTAATGTATTTAAATAGATTTGAGGTAGGCAACATCAGACATACTTCGGCAGTTGAACCCTGCGCTAGTTCACAGCATTGCTAAGGGAAAACAGCAGTAAATCAATTCCCAAGAAGGCAGCTATCTATGTTAGACATGACATTTCTTCTTTTATCTCTACGGCTTTCGTGGAAACGATAGCGAATAAATGAAGCTCACATTTCAAATGTAAAACCTTTCTTTTAAATAAAGTTATTTTAGCAGGCCTGCTGTCCTACAACAGTCTGCTGGTTGAAATTGTGAGGCGGGCCCTTCTGGGGGGGCTATTGGTGAAGAAGCAAATAGCCAATGGGAGCAAACGTAACACGACTCTTTTCGCAGTAATCTCGGACATAAGGAGCTTCGCAGTGGGACACAATTCTGGGAAAATACTGACAACAAGGAGAACAACACTCACGACCCTCTGAGTAGTTTATGAGTTTAGGCACGCAAGGCAGAATTTACTGCCATTCTATTTACATCAAGTTTACATGCAACATGATCACATTCCCTTAAAATGAGGCATAATGGACCTCATTTAAATAATAACTTTAAATAATACGCGTATTATATTAGACTACGTCCATTTGTAACGGTATGCACTGTTACCTTGCTTTATAATGCACGATTATACACTATATAAGCTGCTGTATACACGTGTCTGACATATTTACTTTCTATGTAACAGTGTTCAGTCGTAGGAAATGTGATTTCATCACAGCGAACCCGTGGGGTTAGATTAGTTGTTTGTTTTGATTTCCTTTTCGGGTGACCACGCACGAAACGCGTTAACACATGTCCAACAAATCATATTCTGTTTTTAACAACATTGTCAATACAGATTGAGTCACGTTGTTGTTATTTCACTCCAACCACCTCCACGCACACGTGTCTGTTTTTGAGGAACAGAATGTACCTTGTCGTGAACTAGAAGTGAACTTCAACGCCTCCCCATGTCGCAACAACGACAGTGCAAGCGGTTCCGTAATGTACTGCGTCAGACTTGTGTTTTAGGAAATCGGCACACAAGCCATTTGCGATCTCTGAAAGGATCAGAGAGTTCTGGATTTTGGGGAGGAACATTGCCTTGGCACTCGAGAGGCTCTCGAGAAAGGTGCACGAAGTCTCGCAAACACGTTACAATAAACCAGGCGTTATTCTCCACGTGGATATACAGTTTCATAATAAGACACCGATTAGATATGTAACGTGTACGATTACTCCTCGTTATCCTGATGCCCACCGCGATAAATCAATTCAATTAAACTAAAATGATTACAAATATTTTTAAAATCATAGCAACTGATAAACTGTGTAGGCTATACGCAATATAGTCGACATAGAAAGCAATAGAATTGCCTATAGACATATAACTGAAACTAAGAGAACATTATTTACTCTCATTGTCTTAAGTAATTACGCGCAATAACATGAAATACATTTACATTTATAGTGTAAAAGTGTATACACTGCTTAAGTTTAGTGGCCCCTAAATACATATATGACCAAATACACCTATTAGATATGTGTACGGTAATTTCTCCTCATAACAACAAGAACCACAGTGTCGTGTAGATATGCAGTCTTTTATTTGATAATACATGCCAAACATCCTATTCACAGAAATACAGTATACACATTTGTATTTGCATCCAAATACGTAGCCTTCTACTGTAAGAGGACGAGACCCCCCTCATCCCCACTCGCGGATCTCCCATGATTCATTCTGCTCATATCTTTTGGAAGAACAACATGCATTTTAAAGACACTAAATAAACTAGGACCTTTCAGTTCAAGCTACGGCTTTATTGCGGAAACATGTGCTTGGACTGTTTAGCAGACAAGTGCTCACCAATAAGTTTAAAAAGAAGAGGAGGGTTAAACCTGACTAGAGGTGGTATACAATTCACAACCTTGTATGCTACAGTATAGGAAAATATTAAGAAAATACTGTACATAAAGTTATAAGTCATATCATTTGGCACACTGGGTAGGTTGATATAGTGTAATGTCTTCTATCAGACAGAAACGTTCTCTTGAAATCCTATTAAACTCATTTTTTACATCCACGGAGAGATTTACAGGTCATATACACAACATGTACATGTGAAAAACAGGTGTCATAAATATGCTCACTCTCATACCCTTAACACAAACACAGAATAGTGAGATAAACTTGCATTTAATAACTCAGAAGAGCAAGAGCGATCAGTTTTCTGTCTGCTTTTGCTGGAACCAGTCCAACAAGATGGTTTGTTAATCACATCACTCGAAACAGTACAGCATGGGCAAGTTATAAGGGCCTCAGCTGCTCGTGCATTCATTTTCCTTCATTTTAAGGCTCTTTGCAGTATTATCACCTTGTACAATAGTTAGCCACTTCCCTCTGGATGACAGCAGGCCCAAATAAACAAAGATGTTTGGCATAATATAAAACAAAGCCAATCAGATCAAACTGTTAAACGCTGTGCTAATATCGTTATTAAGATCATCAGACATTTGAAAACCACAGTGATCAGAATTACTGCTATGCACGTTAAAAATAATTTCATTTAGTACTTGTTTTTGGTTCTCGCACAAGCTAACACAAAGTCTACAGTTCTACCATTCAGAACAAATGTCTATGCAGTATTGCACATGAGTAAGGAAAATATAGATATCATTTGATATATTGTATATGGTAAAATAAGATGCATTGTTGAAATAGGACAGATTAATTCCGATACCCATTTTGTTTTCCAAAGTTTTGTGTGGACAGGCGATAGTAGACTTGATGGTAGACCAGATTTGTGCATTTACATTACTGTATTGCTTTAAAATGGCATCGATTAAGAAGGGTTCCACATACAGTAGATGTAGAGAGACTAGTCAATGATTTGCTGAAATTAAAACTTTTCCCTTTATAAAATTATCACTTAATAGGGGCAAAGTTTGTCCAGATCTCCTGATTATTCTGATTGCCTACCGTGCTAAATAATAAAATCATAAAATCAACAAAAATATTTAACATAACAATTGAAATACCACATGTACGTAACCTATTCAATGTCAACCACAAAAGAGGAATAAAATTGCCAAGGTATTTAACGAAAATAAAAGAAAATATTATTTACCCTTCATTGTCATTTATTATCCGGTCATCATAATGACAGATAAAGTGATGACTCTTTGATAACATTAAATAGTGAATACGCTGGGTGGGTTTAGTGTTCCCTGCTTCTACTGTGCTGATTCTCTCCTAATATCTCAACTTTCCATAAACTGCAGTATCAGGTTGATTAGTGATCACACTGTTGTGCATAATAAACGTCTGTTCTAAAGTGCATAACACATCTCGCTGTAACACGACTCTCTGTGGTGTCTTGCATAGCAAGTCAACATATAGTACCTGTTCTGTGAAAAGATACACTTAAATATAATCTGGCTTTGCGCAAAAAAATAAAATGTGTTACTGTCTTCAAATAGTTCTTTATGCATTTTAGCACTTCTTTGAATCTGAAGGTACGTTTGGAATGGCATACTACCATACTAATACTATTCTTACAGTATCCAGTATATATACCGTGTAATACAAAGTATGAATTAACCAGATGACCTTCTACACTTGCTAAAATGTCCAGTATATAACCAGAGAACACTATGCGTACTACTCTGTCCCCTAATGGTGTGCACTGCACTTAGCCCTCCGTTTAGAGTGTTATACTAATTTATAACTTCTTTTCACTCTTTATTTAATCAGACTGACAGATCTTGATTTTTTTACACAAAGTTAGATTAATACGCAAAATAACTACAAATATCTCAGAATTAAACATGCAATATAGGCAAGGTCATGTGACAACAATGTAGCATGCTATTGTCTGAAATGTGTCATACTGTGTACTTTCCATATACTATTTGGTTCATAAATAGTATGCAGTATACAGTACGTGTGCAGTACGCAGTACGCTAGTATTCCATTCCAACATGCCCTAAATGTAAAGGTTGATCTAGTCACTTGTGGTTAAAAACAGGCTGAAATGGGCGCCATCTTGTGATAAATGAGAGAAAATACAGACAACAGACAAAACGTGAACATATAGGCCTTTAAAAATTGAAGTTGTATTAACGCTTAATCACGAAGAGAAACATTCTGAAAAAATGTTATAGAACTAATGCCACATCCAGACCCCTATATAACCAAGTTGCCTTAAAATGTGCCTGCAGACTACAGTATGATAAGAGACTTTCTGAATGCAGCTGTGTTTGCAAAGACAACCTACTGGGGTCCAAAAGCTCAAAGTATTTTAGGATTCCGATAAAGTTTATCTGTTCATGATAAAATCTGATCTCCATTCAGGGATAACATTCATCATCCGGGGCAAAATATGTGTATGTTTTAAATGACAGAACATCAGATCTGAAAATCTTTATGTATACACAACAAACTTTACATGTTATAGAACTGCCACACTCCTAAACTTAGTTTTAATCAAGTTTCATTTGGTTTGGAATTAAACCACCACTCTTTACTATGCCTGGAGGAGATACACATTACCAAGCACAACTCATTCTGTGACGTAAATGACTCGTCAAAGCTAAAACAAGTAAGACTGTCATTTTTTCTAGTAAATGCATCGCAAGGCTTTGCTACTCTCTCTTTGTGAATATGTATGTATTCCCATTAGGACTTTCCCCAGCTATCATCTCCCTGAAAAGCAACAACAGCAGATATTAAAAGTTTAAAGGAAATGGAAACTAATGCTGGCCTAATGGCAGTGTCAGTCAAGTTCTGAATTTCTGAGCTCTAAACAGGAAGTTGATAACCGTGATTGATAACACATTCCAGTGTACAGCTAATTACCCACTCAGATAGTACTAATTAATGGATTGGCCCTTTGATTTTTAACGAGGTAGAGCCATCCTACATCCTACTAGATCTACAATGCCATTTCTACTTGTCTGCCATCATCACGTGTAATTATGTCTACTGTCAAAACTTCGGAAAGCTGAGGGTTTGGCCAACTTCCTCATAGACAGCGAGTCTGTCTTACTCTCCAGCCTTGCCCCAGCCCTGGCCTTCTGGAAGGGATTCCGGGAGCTTCCACGGCCCTTGTCCATTTTTTCGGTTATGGAGAAACTCTTTCGGGAGTAGATGTTGGAGTGGGACTCCTCAGAGGAGGAGCAGCTGTTTGCTCGCTCTAGTCTAGAGATTGGTGAGCAAAACGGACCCAGTGCCAGCCCCAGGCCTAGGTCTGCACCCATTCCCCCACTGCTGCTACTCTGACCCACCTTACCTGTGTCTGCAGAGCCCTCTGCAGGCTCCTCTGGATCAGACTCCGCGTGACTGAGCTCTGCATCTCGTTCGGGGTGCGATACACCCAGATCCTGGGGCTTATCGAATGTGAAAGATCCTCCAGGCGAGTCAGATCGCTCGGGAACAGGGTATGGGGTAGAGACACAACGAGTGTCGATGCAATCTGTAATGCTGGTGTACTCTGCTGCCTTAACCTGCACACCCATGCCACCATAGTAACCCCGTGACGTGAACATCAAGCTGTGAGACTTAACCAACGATGGCTCGTCCAGGAACAGAGGTCCTGCTGCAGACAGGAAGCGGCTGCTCTTGGACCGCTCTAGAACCCCGGCTGACGGCGGTGGCGAGGGGTCCAGGTCCCAGGAGGGAAGGGTATCTCGCAGCAGGTGGGCAGAGCAGAGTGATAGGTCAGCAGCGGCGCTGTCCTCAAACAGGACTGTACCATCCGACTGTCTTTCACTTCCCCCTGCCCTTCCACTGCAGTCCCGCCCCCCTGACAGCACCGCGTCCATGATCTCGGAATGAAGAGATGACTCTCGAGCGAGAGTTGGAACTGTTCTGACCGGCTCCAGGAAGCTTTCGGTGGGTGGAACATCCTCTGAGGCAGAAACATAGATGTCTATACAGGAAGAGGGGCGAAGTTGCTGCTGCACTGATAAAGTATTCAAAGGTATGGGCTTGGACTCTTTGGGTCCTGCTCCAGAGGATACAGACTGTGAGCTGTTTGCTCGATGGAGGCTGAATAACTTTTCTTTAAAGAAACCATCTCCCCGATCTGCCCCACACTTATCCTTGGACGAGTGGCTTACGTAGAAGGAGTGACTGCGGACACGCGGTGCCAGAGCGGTTGGAGAGGTAGGGGAAATGGACTCTTCTCCACCCTGCTCCAGAGACTCCTGAAGCCTGTAGGAATTACCTTCTTGGCTGTTGAAACTGCTTTGGCGAAGGATGTAATTTGTATCGGTGCAGTCAGATGATGTCCTGGAACGCGCTTTGTTGACTTCACCTCGATCCACACCAGCAACCCGCTCCAGTGCAACAGCAATTCGGCCAATCATCTCCTCCATCTGGGCAAGCCTGATGTCCACAGTCTGCAGGGACGCTTTCATGAAATGTTCCCGTTCATTCACCTCCTCCAGACGCATCGCCATGTTCTCCACCCTGAATGATCAGACATTTTAAAAAACACATGAAATATACCAATAACGAAATATACAGTTACTTTGTAAATATATTAGTGAGTGCTATTTAATACTAATAGTGTCCTATTCTAAAGTGTACTGTAATTGTAAGTATTTTGTGAAGCTCCTGACAATGACATTTAATTTGGTCTGTGATGGTGTTGAACCTTTCAGATGTCACACGTATCCTCTCGTCATTGGAGGAATTGAAGCGGTCATCTTTCTCTCTGAAATATTCCTCCATGCACTGCTCTTCAAAGTCATGCACCTTTTTCAGCTCATCTTCAGTGATGAAGAGCTCTGTGAGGAGAGTTACATTGTTTTTGCGTTTTTGTGGAACCTTTAAAAAACGTTTGTTTTGTAACGTAATAAAAACGTTGGGGAAACGTTCCTACAACCTAAAATCGTTAGCCGAGTATAAGGTGGTTTCGTTCTCATTAGCAAGGTGGTCAAGCATGCTAGCTGCCACACAGTGTGTTGCAACAGCATTTGATCACTCACTCAGCCCGTAGTCTCGCTCATCATCATCGTGCTTCCTCCAGCGACAG
>JAZGTJ010015745.1:0-13159 GCA_036877575.1 Botia almorhae | reverse complement strand
GTGAAGGTGAAGATTAAATTGAGTCGTAAGGACAGAAGTGCAGAGCGCGGCCGAGGACGCAGGAGAACCGCAAGAACACGAGCCAAACCTGTCGTTAGTGACGACGACACAGACGAGGAGCAGGAGGATGTGAGACACAGACACACACACACACACACACAAAGACACACACAAACAGAAGAACACACACCTTTCTGTGATTGACTCCCTGTTGCTCACGTGATGTTGGTTTTGTTTAGGATCGATCCAACAGCGCCAGTGAAGATGAGCAGGGATGAAGATGTTGGTGCACAGTCGCTCTTCAACACCATCAAAGATCTGAAACAAAACAAACCCAAAATTACACACCTGAAACCCAAATATAATTCTAAATTCAAATATATTAACCTTGTTGTCTGTAGATGTTTGATCTGGTAGTGATGCTGAGAGTTCACAAGTAAAGCAGCTGCGTTTAGACGTATTTATGTTTCTGTGAATATGTCTGAATATTAGACTCTAGTGTTTTAGAAAAACAACATTTGTGATAATCTGTTAAACCACTGAGTAAGAATACAGCATAACTGAAGTGTGCTAGTAACAGAACACAGAACACACACACAGTTCTAATGTAAACACAGCCTGTGATTTGTTTGCTGTGACAGATGTGGCATGTTCACTAGCGTGTGTTATATATATGTTATAGATTATCAGTGTCTGCTGACGTTTATCTGGTGTATTGAAGGCTGATCTGATCCACGTCTTTGGACGAATCACAGTATTCATGTTATTTGTAGCAGCTTTAAAATGTGCAGCATTTAGTGTGCATGTGCATTTAGCGTGCAAGTGTGCATGTGCAGTTAGTGTAGTAAATGTGTGTTTGTATCTAAAGCTTATATTTAATTCTTTAGATACCCTAATAAACATTAAAGCTTTTCTCTGTGTTTGTTTATATTTTCTCTAGATATTTTCTTACATACTGTCAAAGATAAAGTCGACGGCATAATGATAATGCAGTGTAATGACCAGCAGGTGGCAGCACGACTATTCTAGATGTCAGGAATCCAAGCGGGCCATTGGCCGGGAAAAGTATGGTACAAAATTAAATTAAATCATTGTAATATGTCAGCATAATAATTTATAAAATATATTTTTATCTTAAATAATATAAAGTGACCTTTATTATTAGTTACACTGATTAATAAACTGATCTAGAGGCAGGACTGTAGGTCTGGACAAACTACATACAGTATACATACTGATGGTAAACACACACACAGAAAGAGATCTGTGTCTTCTGTAATGACCAGCCATCTCATAATAACACACAAGTGGCGCTAATAACTTTCAACTCATAAAATAAATCTTTATTTCACCCATTATAACTGCATCACATAATCTGAGTTTCAACCACAAGCAGATTTTTACATTCTAAAACTCATAATCAACATCTGCTAAACTTTGAATGAAAATGACTCATTTCAAGTTAAATTACTGGATGCATTTTTGGTGCAATGCAGGGAATCTTGGGAAATCTCATGTAGCCAAGTATAGCTGTAATAATTCACACCCTCTCATCACACTGTTCTGAATTACAGCATCTGAATTTGACAGCACCGGTAAAACATGAAGCCGAAGCTTCAAGCCACAGCAAACCTAACACACCAACTACGATCTCCTGTAAGGAGCAGAGAAGGTCTGAGGAAAGACTCACCTTTAACAGAATCAAGAGGGCTGAGGTCTTTGTGTGTTTGTCTGTCATCTTTCGGTGAGTTTTGATTAGTCTCATTCCTGATGTCACCTAACAGATACTTCAACATTCCACTCATAGCAAACTTCAGTCTCATCACACTGAGATCCGACTGTCTCTGACATCACAAATCTCTCTCAGAACATTCTGCTTCACGTGTCTGAAACACTCTGTAGTTCTTACAGTGAAAACAAACATAAGCTTTATATGAGCATATTTTTAACACAGGGCATTTGTGGACGCTGTTTTCACTGAGCTCAGAAATTATTCTAAATATGCAGAAAGACAATATCTCCATCTCATGTGATATTCTATATAAGTCAGTTACACATCATCATTGATAGTGATTTTTGATGTTAAAATAAGTCCAAATGAACCCCATCAGGGAGATCTGTAATTTATTCTGCTATTAAGCAAATAAGACTATATATGTTGAAATTATTTGAGATATGAAACTAGCTCTTACAAACAATTCTACAGTATAACACTTATTATACGAGACCACAATGCTGCATTTCAGAGTAATAGAATATTATAGACATCTGTTTGTTATAGACATTTGTGTACTAGTGTACATGATTCGGCTAATCCATGTTCGATTCTTATTTCTGGGAAATATTATTGTTTTTAGTTTCATATCTGAGGGTAGGATAAATATTTATGTCTTACTTTTAATAGAATAGGGCAGAACTGAGCTGGTTTTGCAGGAAGGTGGTGTGGGAGGTTTTGGCTCCTGGGAGGGCTTGAGGGGGTTTCAGTCAGCTTGCAGGAAGTGCCCAAACTATCACTAATAATTGACCTAATGTAAATGATATTACACACTTACTGTATGTTATATGAGCTTTATGTAAGAACCTTTATAAAAACAGACGCATATATAGAGAATTTCCTCACAGCTGGTGAATTGGAACACAGACATATAAACAGCTTCACTGTGGTTCTTGTGTGTCTCCTTCTTTTCTCTTATCGACGTGAGGAAGCGCCCGCGTGTAAACGCAGCCAGATAAGAGAATGCAATGTGTCAACGAGGCTCCGCCCATAGTGCCGTGACGCAGCTCATTACAAATATCACACCACTGGTAAAGCCACGCCTCCAGAGGGCTTCATTGAAATGGATCGGATTCTTTCGAGCAGAATTTATCCCCATCACTGAGCACAGGCGATTGCCGGTCCGACATAAAGTCTCATTCAAGCTGCTGCTTCCGCTTGAAACTTAAACGGCGTCTGTATTTGTAATTGGACAGAACCCGCTCGGAACCACAGCGCAGATGATTCCGATCAGTGTTCGGCTGGGTCTCATCTTTTCGATTGTTCTGCTTCAGTGTATCCCCGGATCCGGTAAGTGTCGGTATATAACGGGGTGTGTTTAATGAGTGACTGCTGCAGGTTACACCGATATGTTCTTCGGTGCTTTTCCTGCGTAAGAAACAGTCACAGACTTTAAAACAACTTTTGTCACTGCGTCTGGGCTTAACTGTCACCTTTGATGTAATTTATATAAATAGTAATTACATGAAGTTACGGGGAAGAGTTTAAATGCGCATATTTTCTTTTGAACAAGTGGCATCTTATAGTGACGCGTGTGCGCGCCGCCGCCGCTGATTGGTTTGACGCAAGCGACGCGTGCATGATGCGCGTTCAGTCACTGAAGGGTTGGACGCTGATGTTGTCCAGGTTCTTCTGTTGTGCAGATGAGCGTCGTGAGCAGGTTTGTGTGGTTTCAGGGTTTTGGTAACGTTCACTGCAGGTGTTTCACAGAAAGTGGATTTTCCAGTTTTAATAAGAGCGGTTCTTACCTTACACGCCCAATTACGTCACACGGACGGCGTTCATTCATATTCATGATCATCTTGATTTACGCTGGCTATCAGAAACAATCAAAGCCACAGACCTAATGTTCCGTCTTTAAACACTTAAGTATGTGAGATTCATCATCACTGCTCTGAGAGATGTGATTCATTGTAATGAAGTGAAAGGGACATATTTGTTGATGTATGGTAACCCATACTTATAATGTGACCTGCATTTAACCCATCCAGTGTGTCGTCATGAACACACACACATGCAGCAGTGGCAGCTGTCACTGCAGTAGCTGAGAGAAAAGGTGCCTTCAGCTCAAGGGCAGCTCAGTCATTTCTTGTCAACTGTTAGAATTAATTCTGCAGACTTTGGGTTACAAGTCTGACTCTAACCATTAGGCCATGACTACCCCGTTTAGTATTTAGTTTAACGTAGTTGTTTATATTGATCACAGTGATTTAATTACTAATGGTTAAATGCAGTATAAACTTCTGCAGTCAGGAGCTGAATATTTTCCAGTAAGCTCCACCCTTTAATCTCCACTGTTTCTGAATTATGCAGAGGTTGCCATAGAGACGAGTGACCAACTGGTGGTGTGATTATTAAACTCCACCTCTGGTATTGTCTTAAAGAGACAGTACACACAGGATCTAAGTCACTGTTGACTACACAACAAAGATCTCTCTCTCTCTCTCTCACTGTCTGTCTGTCTGTCTGTCTTTTTCTGTTGTGGTAGTTAAGCAATAACTGATGTCATGTGACTGATGTTACGTTCTTTATAAGAAGAATTTAAGGTCAAGTTCCAGCATTCCAACAAATGAAACATTTTTATTTTAAACAGGAAGGACAGATATCAATACATCTCAAATGGGTGACAATCACTCAATACATGAATGTGATGCTGCTGTAATTGTAACTCACTAAAAACAAGCATTTGTAGTTCAGGTGTAAAAGTGTTATAGCTTTCCTGTAGCTCAGTGGTTAGAGCATGGCGTTAACGACGCCAAGGTCATGGGTTTGATCCCAGGGATTGCACATACTTAGAATCAATGTATAGTGTAATGCAATGTAAGTCGCTTTGAATAAAAGCGTCTGCCAAATGTAAATGTGTTGCTTGTCTTGCGTGTGTGCTGCTTGCGTGTTGTCTGCGGTGCAGCGGTGTGCAGTCAGGAGCAGTTCAGGTGTGGAAATGGGAAGTGCATCACCAGCCGCTGGGTGTGTGATGACACAGACGACTGCGGAGACGGAACTGATGAACATCTTGCATCCTGCAGTGAGTCATAAACCTTCATGAACCTCATTAAGCTTTACACATTTCCGTAAACCACAATAAACCTGCATACGACTCTTATAAAGCTCCTTAAAAATTGCTTTCTGCATTGAATAAAATCATCATTTTTTATCAAGCTAAAGATCTATTTGGTAACAATCGCTGTTTACAGAAGAAAAGACGTGTTTAATGGGACAGTTCAGCTGCGGAGGGCGTCTTAATCAGTGTGTGTCCTCCAGTTGGCGCTGTGATGGCAAAGCTGACTGTGAGAATGGAGCAGATGAGCAGGGCTGCGGTAAATACAACTCTATAGAGACTCCAGTGCACCGAACCAACTGTTCAACATACATAAAAAATGCTTCATGTAATATTTGCTTTTAGCTTTGTGTGATGTAGTTTTGTCCGGGTGTCATTTCAGTTCTGAAAAACTGCACAGATGGAGAGTTTCGTTGTACAAGCGGACAGTGTGTGTCGCTTTCATTTGTGTGTGATGAGGATTCTGACTGTGATGACGGCAGCGATGAAGCTTCCTGCCCTGCCCCTACTTGTAGCCCCCCCTCCTTTCAGTGCAATAACTCGGTATGCGTGCCTCGTCTCTGGGCCTGTGATGGGGACCCCGACTGCACGGACGGGTCGGATGAGTGGCCACAGAACTGCGGCTCCGGGGCGGTCCAGCGCTCACGGGCGGCATGCAGGTCTCACGAGTTTCTGTGTGGCAGTGGCGAATGCATCCACAGCAGCTGGAGGTGTGATGGAGGGTTTGACTGCAACGATCGGTCGGACGAGAACAACTGCAGTAAGTCTGAAACTCTCATTTGTAAAGCGGTTTAAGGAAAATTATTGTTGCTGTAGAACTGAATTTGGCTGTTGACATTTTGGTAGAGATTGCTTACGTCTGGTGTTTGTTGTAGCCACGCCCACCTGCCGCCCGGATGAGTTTGTCTGTAAAGATGGCAGCTGTATCCCAGGAATTCGTCAGTGTGATGGAAACTGGGACTGTTTGGATGGCAGCGATGAGATGGACTGCATTACTGGTGAGACCAGTTGAATTATTTTTATTGTTCCTGTTGAGATCAGTGAAACTTTAGGTCACCTGTGAGTGAGTTAGGGGGCCCTAACACACAGCATTGCTGTTAGTGACTCTCTCTCTCTCTCTCTCTCTCTCTCTCTCTGTCTGCAGTAAGCAGGTGTGATGGGCCGAGCAGGTTTAAATGTCGAAGTGGCGAGTGCATCAGTGTTGATAAAGTGTGTGACGGGCAGAGAGACTGCAGTGATTGGTCAGATGAACCTGTCAGAGACTGTAGTGAGTTTCACCATCATCTCAGTCCTCTAATGT
Source organism: Botia almorhae (assembly GCA_036877575.1). Classification (NCBI taxonomy): domain Eukaryota; kingdom Metazoa; phylum Chordata; class Actinopteri; order Cypriniformes; family Botiidae; genus Botia; species Botia almorhae. The sequence goes on along the minus strand of JAZGTJ010015745.1, from coordinate 7,027 downwards.
CTCACATTCTCTTTGGTTAATTGATCCGTCGGCTTTAATCACATGACATCACCTAATGTTTTTCTTTGTATTGTCAGAGACAAATGTCTGAATAATATTGATGAGGTGAATAATAACCATGTGTGTGTGTGTCTTTGTCTGTCTATGTGTCTGTGTGTTTGTCTTTGTGTGTGCGTGCGTCTGTGTGTGTGCGCGTGCGTCTGTGTGTGTGCGCGTGTGTCTTTGTGTGTGTGTGTGTGTGTCTTTGTCTGTCTGTGTGTTTGTCTTTGTGTGCGCGTGCGTCTGTGTGTGTGCGCGTGCGTCTGTGTGTGCGCGTGTGTCTTTGTGTGTGTGTGTGTGTGTGTGTATGTAGACCGTAATGAGTGTCTTCAGGACAATGGTGGCTGCTCACACATGTGTAATGATCTAAAGATGGGCTACGAGTGTGTGTGTCCTGAAGGATATCGTCTGAGCAACCGCACACACTGTGAAGGTGAGTGTCTGTGCTGTGGATTCAGAGTCTTCTGTTGTACTGTGTGTGATCACTGTGTGTTTCCTGCAGATGTGGATGAGTGTGCAGACGCAGATGCCTGCAGTCAGATCTGCATCAACCTGATGGGCAGTTTTAAATGTCAGTGTCATGATGGATATGAAGTAGATCACATGACCAGAGACTGCAAGGCTGTTACAGGTATATTTGTTATCAGAGATCATCACAGTGTGAACTAAGGGAATATTGGCTGTTTGTAGCTTCATACTTACAGATCCTGTAGACTGTAGCGATGCTCCAGATGATCACTGCTTCAGTTTTTACATACTGATGAATGTGCAAATCAAAGTGCTGATAAATGAAGTTTATGTAGTGCGAACTTGTGAGACTTTGGATGTAAGTGTGTGTCAAACACAAAACACATTTAATTTAGATGATAATTAGAATGTGTGACGCAGTATAATCAGTGTGTGATTGGCTGGTTCTGTCGTACTCTCTTCACAGAATCTGAGGGGTTCCTGCTCTTCAGCATGCGTCACGAGGTGAGGAAGATGATGCTGCACAGCAGGGAGTACACAGCTGTGGTACAGCAGCAGAAGAACGTGGTGGCATTAGATGTGGACATTCCTAATGGCAGGATCTTCTGGTCTGATGTCAGCCAGAGAAAGATCTTCAGGTGAGAGGTGTCACATGACCCTTACCACACTCTGGAATACTTGCTTGTGATTGGTGTGTATATATAGTATATAATGTTCAACAGATTGCAATGTAATACTGCCCATACATGTGTCTCCACATGTGTCTGCACATGTGTCTGTGTGTGCGCTTGTCCATGTGCATGTGTCAAAGTGTGTATGTATGAACAGTATTTGTCACAATCATCTGTGTATGTTGTAGCACACTGGCTGATGACCCCACCCACCACAGCATTGTGATTGACAGCCAGATCTCGGCTCCTGAGGGACTGGCTGTGGATTGGATACATGGAAACATCTACTGGACAGACAGTGAGTTGGGAACTATCTCCGTGGCAACCACAGACGGTATTAAACGCAAGACTCTCATCAGAGAAGGGTTACAGAATCCTCGCGCGATCGTCCTCGATCCCCAGAGAAAGTGAGTTAAAAACTGCCTCAAATTCTGAATGTCAGCTTGACTAACCCTGTCAACTGTCCACAGTCTAACTCTGCTAAAAGTGGTTTGTTGAAGAATATATATGACAAATAAAGCACTTGCATGAGCGTGACATTGTGTGTGTGTGTGTGTGTGTGTGTGTAGCTTTATGTTCTGGACGGATTGGGGTGAGTCTGCACGGATCGAGAGGTGTGGCCTGAATGGAGCTGACCGGATGCCTTTGGTCATGGAGAACATTGCCTGGCCCAATGGAATTGCTCTGGGTGAGACAGATGTGTGCTCAGGGTGAATGTGTGTGTGAAGCTCACACAGATGTGCTGATGTTGTGTTTGCTTTCAGATGTGTTAAACCAGCGTTTGTACTGGGTCGACTCAAAGCTGCACACACTCTCCAGTGTCAGTGTGAGCGGAGGGGAACGCCACACCCTCATCTCTGATGAACACAAGCTGCCACACCCACTCTCACTCGCCGTGTTTGAGGTGTGTTTGTGTGTCTGATGTATGTGTGTTGTGTCTGATGTGTGTGGTGTGTCTGGTAGGGCTGTTGCAATAACCACAATACCGTGCTATTGACAAGCCAACAACAGAGGAAGGAAAGCAACTGCAGTGTGGGGCTGCACACTTTCAGTCAACAAACATTTAAAGAAGAGAAAAGGCATAGTTAACAAATTTTAATTAGTCTCAAAGAATGAAGGGCCGTGAAAGCACAAAATCTGTGATGGACAGATGTTTGTGTAGGCTAATTATGATCAGGAAATCAAAAATGATAACTTCGAGATAGTAACAGGTGACCAGAAAAGGTGACGTGCAGAATCTGCAGACAAACATTTGCCTATAATTCATCGACCTCAAACATCAGCTGTTTCAAACGGGTGTAGTATCATAACGTTATCCCCTGCTAGATAAATGTGTGCTATTATTAGGAGCAGATCCAAATTTGTCCGCGTGGAAATGTGGACATGGTGCCCAAACAAAGATGGCACTGTAAGCATCTCAAAAATGTCCGGTGTTCCTTTCTCATATTTTGGTCTTACATTCATAATCATTACTTTTGCCAGTGTCGTGCAGATTGCTTCTGTGTCTGGTGTGTTTGATGTATGTATGATATGTGTTTGTGTGTGTGTCTGATGACATCACAGCTCTGAATGTTTGATCTGTATCATCAGGAGAAAGTTTTCTGGACTGACGTGTCTAACAATGGCATCTGGAGTGCAAACCGCTTGACTGGGCAAGACGTCACAGCTGTAGCACAACATCTACAGTCACCTGAAGATATTGTAATGTATCACAGCCTGAAACAACCTGCAGGTGAGCAGATGTACACACATATCTGTTGACATATGTGGTTTATGAGGACTCTCCATAGACGTAATGGTTTTAAACTGTATAGTCTATCCCCTAATCCTCACAGAAAACCTTTGACATTTTTTAATTAACAAACAATCGCCATTTAGTATGTTTTTTTTTTAAGCGATTTGGTTTATGAGGATACAGGAATGTCCCCATAAACCATGTTTACATTGTTATACACATCATTATACACATTTGTGTCCTTGTAAACCACATATTTAAACCCACACATATACCCATATACACACAATCACTCATATTTAGGTTTTCATGTTTTATGGGGACATTCCATGACCTTAATGGTTTTCATATTGTACTAATTGTATATTTCATCCCCCTACACTAACCTTACCCGTAAACCTACACATCACAGAAAACTTTCTGCTATTTCAGATTTACAACAGATCATTCTGTATAATTTATAAGCATGTTTTCTCAAATATGACCCCAAACAAGTAGGTACCCACACACAAATGGTGTGAAGGCTGTGAACACATTTTCTACGACCAGTTGTCACTGGTGTATGTGTGTTACAGGGCAGAACTGGTGCAGGGGGGAGGAGCTTGTAAACGGCGGCTGTGAGTTTCTCTGTCTGCCAGCGCCACAGATTAACACTCGTTCACCCAAATACACATGTGTGTGTCCTGATCACATGACCTTGGCTGCAGACATGAGGATGTGTGTCCCAGGTGTGTTGTGATGTTTCTGCCTTTTATTTATGTCACATATTTATATTTATGTTTCATTATGATCGTCACCAACATTCGTTTTTCTGACGTAGGTCCAAACAGCACAGTGCCTCCACCAGCAGCCAAAACTACCAGCAGACAGGCGTCCTTGTTACCCACGACAACTAGGGCTCCTATTAGAAGCACAGCATCTCGCCATCAAAACCAGAGTGGAAGCCCCACACAAACCAGTTCTCTGAGGGGTGAGATCTTGTTCTGCTGTGTGATGCGTGTCCACTTGCAGTGAAATTACATGTCACAACATTATACATGATTTCAGTCTGTATGTCAAAGACATACAAGTGCTTTCTGATGTAAACATGTCATGATTTATGAGTGTTCTAACATCCAAAGATTGTCTAGGATGTTTTGTCTGATTCTTTATGTAATGAAGGGTGTGAACAAAATTCCTGATGTGTGTTGATCTCAGATCTGCTGTTTGTTTCTCACTCATGTACAAGAGACACATAGTCAATAGTGATGCTGTTAAAGATACACAATATTATTTTTTATAAAAATAATATAAAATACAGTTTTCAGACTGCTGAAATTGCTGCTGAAATTTTGGACCCCTGTGTGTGTCACAGAAAAGTTTACCCCCTTGAATGTTTGATGGGTTTTACAGGCATTAATGAAGTACAGGAGCCGATCTCCAGCCCTTCCCAACATCCCATTGTCCTGTATGTCACTCTTCCTATAGGTCAGTGAATCAACACTGTCATGTGACACACTGTCATGTGACACAAACATATCTCTACTACACCTCTACTGACCAAACCACTGTAAATGAATGGTCTGTCTCTCTGTCTCAGTCGCCTTGTGCCTGATGGTGTTTGGTGGCGTGTTTCTCTGGAGACACTGGCATCTGAAAAACACCAACACAATCCACTTCACCAACCCAGTGTACCAGAAGACAACAGACGACACAGTCCATATCTTCAGGAGCCCGAGCCTGGACGGATACTTGTATCCATCGGTATGACACGCCAACATTTACTAAAACATCCTCACAGTCTGAACACACACATGTTAGACTTTCATTATGTACAAACTAAATATTCTATCTCCTAACCTTCACCCTAAACCTAATCCTCATAGAAACCTTTCTACTTTTTACATTTTCAAAAAAACATTATTTAGTATGTTTAATAATCCTGCCTGGTCCCCACAATGTAGGTGTGGGACTTTTACCATTGTTACATTTTTTTCCCCCACAATGGAAAATCAAGAAAAACAAGACCACGCAAATGCACAGACACAAACAAACGCACAGACACAAACAAACGCACAGACACAAACAAACGCACAGACACAAACAAACGCACAGACACTGACATCTTGACAGACAGTAAGGCTTTAGCTGGAGGCTATGACTGCTGGTTGTTTTTATGATTTTCTTTAAATGTTATTGTAAATTGTCCTATCTAGATTATATTTTTATGATATAGTTAAGATATTACTATTAATTAAAATTAGTAATGTAAAAACATTTTTAATAATTTCACATAATAGTAATATTGTATTTGACTATTTAATAATTGTTTTTTGCATAATGTGCTTATATGTCAGAAGTCTACAAGACAAAAGTAATAAATGTAAAACGTGACAGGGACAGTTCACAAAAAACATGAAAATTCTGTCATTTACTCACCCTCAAGTTCTTTCAAACCTGTATACATTTCTTTTTTGCTAAAGACAAAAGAAATTATTTTTTAACAGTGTTTGTAAACGGACCAGTTTTGAGTCAGCTTTGACTTTCATAGTAGGAAAAAATACTATAGAAGTCAATAGTGCCCCAAAACTGTTCATATTTTTTTTGTTGTTACCTGACAAAATTTGATACAGGTTTGGAAGAACTTGAGGGTGAGTAAATGATGACGAATTTTCATTTTTCAGTGAATTTTCCATTTATGATTGGTTAGTTGGGTTAGCATGAATAGAATGTTTAACATCTGCCTGCCTGTCTCTGTCTGTCTCTGTTTTTCTCTATGTCTGTCTCTGTTTTTCTCTATGTCTGTCTCTTAGTGTCAGACAGTCAGTATGGATGAAGAAACAGCCTGATGCTTCAGAAGTCTCTGCTGCAGGTGAATTTATATGCTGCTCTGTGTTTTTAATGAGGTGAAATGAAGTGAACAGTTCACACTGCAGCTCAGTTCTGCGTTTTTAATAACTCTTTCATTTATGAATTTCTAATGGACTGATATTATAGCTGAAGAGCCTCACAGCACCAGGAAGAAGATCATTGACAGATTTGAATTCCTCCAACTGTAAAAAAACAATTTAAGTCCTGTAAAGTTGATGTTTTACTGTTGGGTCACATGGTTTCTCTGAGAACAAGATCTTTTCTTTACATGAGAACACTTGAGGATATATTACAAAAATGCAGCTGTTTAATATATAAATTATTTTCTCGCAGGGTAACATGTAGGATTCATTTATTGAAGGTATTACCACTAGTTTATTTAAAATGATCTTTGTAAATATTGATTATATTTATGTGGAAGGCAGACGGCTGTCTCTCTTGCACTATGTTTGTTGACTGTCACGGGTTTTGTTTTGTGTCGATTACAAACAAGAACAATATTTTTATGTACTTGTTTTCATAAATGTAGGGCCACTTTAATAGTGATGAGCGTTTCAAAATGAAAAAGATATTTTGGGGTTGCTGGTTTTTCTGTTACTGTTTACGGCTCGGTTTCTCATGCATGTGAAGTTCAGTCTAGTCGTTTATGAGCTTCATCACTAAATGAAGTGAAATCTCTAAATGTGCCTCAGATGCTTCTGTATGTGATAGATGTGTCATGTCATATTTACACGATGCCTTGAAACGTCAGAGTGGATCTGTTCTCAGGGTTTGTGCTGTTCTACTATTGAGTAACGTACAGAGATTAGCATGACCTCTGACCTCACCTGCCCATTAATAATAGAGAAACATTTGCTTCTATTTTTAATGTTTATTGTGAGGCAGGTACAAAGTTATCAGAAAGGTTCAATTAGACTTGCTGTTATTAAGTCTTGTAACTGTAAATATTTTCATTTAACCCTGTCTGCACATCTAAAACCCTAAAACCGAAGACCTGTATAAAGAAGGGTGTCTTTTATTTATTGTGTAAATTTGTGTTCTATTTTTTTCATTTAAATATTATACATAGTAATAATGTACATAGTAAAAATAATATACATAGTAAAAATGTATTAAATTTAAATCCATCAAGAAGTCATACTGCACTACAGAACCTTTAAAGTCGTTTTAAGACATTCCCTGACTTTATATGTATATACAAAGTCAGGGAATGTCCTAAAACGACTAATATATATATATATATATATATATATATATATAAAAC
>JAZGTJ010015744.1:0-10416 GCA_036877575.1 Botia almorhae | reverse complement strand
TTGTAAGTGATTTGGATGAAAGCGTTCGTCTGCCAAATTATTATATAAATATAATGTAAATGTAATTTTGACCGACCTGTTCCCTTACTGGCGAACATGGCTGAGATTTTGCAGCAGCTTGCTGCGTCTGTGGCCAGGGCTTTTTTCCTTTTTATGCGCTCCCTCTCTGCTCCTCCTTTGCGTTTACGCTTCATTTTTTGCACGATTTAGTCACCCTGTCTCTGGATATAGCCAATTAGGCAGTGCGTCGCTGACGTTGGGTCATGTGGGGGTGTCATTTTCACTCCGCCATTGCCTGATTCGTAGATTGAGAGATTCGTCAATTAATTCGTAGTTGCACACCAGCCTATCGCATGCCAGGCTGATCGTCTGCACGGCGGTAGCCGGCAGGCCGGAACGACCGTCAGGCCACCGGGAAATGTCCCGGTGCTCCCGATGGCCAGTCCGCCCCTGCCAAAGACTTGTTTACTTTGCCTCACTGTACTTGTGATAAATTGTCAGCTAAATAAATGTTTGATAAGTTACCAACTCATGTTTTCTCCTTGTTAGGGAAGTAAAGGTCAATAGAGCGGCCTGGGGGAGGAATGAGGAGAGCTGAGGGGAAACCAGGACAACACAGTGGGAGATATTCAGGAGAGGGTGCGACAATGGGGGCGTGGCAGAGTGGAGAGCTTTGGGTTTCTCTAACAACTGTTTATGCCACTCCTAAGACTTACACAACCACACAATACAACTGGCTACAACTAAGAACAAAGTGGCCGCAGATATCTTTCTTATTTAATATTTTTTTAAACTTAATCTCACAAAAAAGAAAGAAATTCTGTTTGCAAATGTGGTCATTGATTTTCATTTTAGAACCACTAAGATTTTTCTGAATTGTGACTTTTTATTTAAGTCTTCACAATTTCTAATTCTCAGTGGGATTTCCCATTAGATTCTCAGTTCACTCATTTTAACAGTTTTACAGAGATTGCAATATTTCTTTACAAACTGAATCAGTATAAATGAAAGACTAAAATGAATGAATGACAAATACTACTGTGATATATAAATGTTTATAATTCAAATATTATTTTCTCATAACAGTAATGACATTACAGTAATGAAAATAGATTAAAAATGAAATGAATGAATTGAAATGAAAAATGAATGTCACAAAGCAAAAACATTTTGGAATTAATTTCAAGCGGAATGAAAATGACGGACAGAAAAACAGTAAAATAGGACCAGAAAAATTAAGCTGGACTCAAAAGTTCAAAAAGTATCTTGTGTGCCAACCGCTAAGCCACGGCTCTGACAACTGTGCATGTCTAATCCTTGTGAACAAAATATCACAATCTCTGTGGCAAATTCACTGTAAAATAATAGTTTAAGAGTCCTAAAGCTTAACATATAAGCTCTGGTTTATCTATTGTGTGAGGACTAAAGATTTACATATCTGGAGTTTTGTCTGTTGGCTGTTACAACAACCACTAAAACACACAAACTCTGCCTGGCATCAGTTGGAAGAATTTTCCCTTTTCAGCCTCAAAATAGGTACACCAGCACATTTTATGACTCATGGAGTCATGTAGGAAATGATGTTAACAATGCCAACCAACAGTAAAAACACTTTCTAATCCTTCCCCCGAGTGTGAACAAACTCTGACTGCTGTCACGACAGGGTTCTTTCACATGACCACTACATGACAACAAGAAATATAATACGCATTTCACCTTCAGAGGATTTGCAGGGGTCAAGAGGTCAAAATGTCCCCCAAACAGTAAAGCACCAGCATGTGCTTTGCCTAGAATCTCAAAGGCTACTGGGAACAGAATAGTGTGGGAGTAGTGCTGTTAGGGTGTGAACAAAAACAATATATTCTGATTATACCACACACAGGCTAATGGAAAACTTAGAATTTATTTTGTTCTGACAAGTGTAGTACAAGAAGCAGGAGAGGTTGACTTTAGGGTTAGCAAACTTCACTTAGCAGCATCTCTCTGGCGTGCTGTCACCGCTATCTCCGGTTCCAGGCAGCTAAGTAGAATTTGCAGCACCTGCCGCTTGCTTCCTGAACGCCGACTATATCTGAGACCTTAGACATGACTAAAATAACACAGTGTCTTGCATCCGCCCGCTCTCCGCTGAGTAAACTTAATCAGTTTGTCATACACCCACATTTCCACAATAGAACCAAAGTTATATTATGCTGTTAGACAAGACAAAAAGTTACATTAAGCAAACTGCATTTTTCTGCCATGCTAATTATTAGTATTCAGAAATTATTATTTTTATGTATTTTGCATGCCACCACAGTGAAGGGGGAAAGATTACAAAAGCTCAGCAGCCAATTGGCCATTGGCCACACTTTACAGCCAATGAATTTCCATGACTGTGGGAATCCTGCGAGTGACCATTGGACCAGGAGTCAGGAAAACTTTATGTAAGTGCTCAGTATGACAGATGGAGGTGGTAAGTGTGTGTTAGTCCTCAGTTATTGGTTGCCTTCTCACGTCCCACCAATAAATGGTTAAGAGTCAGAGAAGCAGAAGGTTGTTGGATGTTTCAGAAATTACAGTGGTCCACTGAGTAATTACTCTTATCTCTACAAGAACATGCAGTAATGTGTTTACATTGAAATTTGCTTTCTAACATTGTTCTAAGAAAGCTTTACGTGAAAAGTATCCAGTCACAGTTGCACAGTACGACAAAGCAAAACCACCAGCAACCTGGACACACATAATGACAGTTGCTGTGAGTGCTCTTGAAGGGGCTGGAGAGCCTAACATCCTGAGCTTCAGCTCTGCTGGATGTCTGCTGTGACCTTCTAAGAATTAACCACTACCACTTATAAGAAATATCCATTGTTCAGGTCCCAGATGGTTTGGTGCAAGATCCAATCAGACTACACAGACATGTGGTGAAAGTCAATACATACTATCACAAGCTTTTTTAAAAGACTATTGTATAAGAATGAGTCTGCAGACTTGAAGGTCAGGGGATTTCCATCTCACCCTGGGCAGGCCTTAATCTATATTCTTATGTATTCATTTTTCACAAAGAAAACTGGAACCATTCCTACATAACAATAGTCTCTTGAACTCTTTGCAGCCTGGCCTTCAACTTGGTAAACAGACTGCAAATGATGAGCAGGGAAACGAAAAGCTGCTGTTGTTTTTGCCCAAATCTTGGGTTTAGGCTGTCCATAAACTCAATAAAGAGGACATCACACCAGATATATTACTGAGACTCCACTTCTCTCGCTGTTGAGTCTAACTCCTCTCTTGAAGGAGCTGAAGGGTGTGATTTCTGTGCCACTAGTGCTGAGCAAAATTGTATCATAACAACTGTTTCCCAAATACTCCTCAGTCAACCATTATTTCCTCACACAAAACTATGTTAAGACATGAAATACCGCAAATATAGTCATATAAATCATTTTTATGATTTTTTGGCCTTTTTTGTATCTTGACAGCACTATTCAACAATTACTTTTATTATGTGAAAAAGAAAGACCAGGATATTCTTTTAATATTCACCTTTTGTGTTCTTAAGACAGAAAGTCCTACAATCCTACAAGTTTGGAATGGCCTGAGGGTAAGTAAATAATAAAATAGTTTTCATTTTTGAGTGAACCATCCCTTTAAGTTTGCTTAAACAAAAGTATTTCGCCTCAAAAAATGACACTTCCCCCTAAATCTATTTTCTGTCACACTTGTCAACAGAGACGTGTGTGTCTCTTAGTTTTGTAGATGCTAAAGCAAGCATCACATTTGCCCCGTAATAGCAGGCACTTCATGCGCTCACCTCCCCCCCACAGTAAACACACCCACATACGCCGAAACAGCACACGCATATCAATAACAAACACTGATCTTATTCTGTATCTGACATCATTTAACCCTCCTTTGAATTATTTATGAGCCTGCTTCTACCTAAAAATAAGAACAGAATGAGAACAGAGAGAAAGCTGCCATGTTTCACACTATCATCTCTCATTTACAAACAGCATCTCAAACTCCTGTTCACCACACACACACACACACACATTCCCGCTCAGACATTGAGGGATTTTATTGGCTCTCACAGGAGCCAGTGAGACATGAAAGCTTTCTTGGATGCCATTTTATGCTGGAGGATACATTATTAAACAGTTTAGGTGTGATGTTTTTAATGTAAAATAAATATATATATATATATATATATGTGAGACCAAAGCAGTACTAAAGCAGTGCATTTTTTTAACTTTTATCACCTTACATAAACTCCTTTCACTTTCAAGTGGACAACAAAATGAAGCATGTAAAAAAACTGTTTCTTTGCATTCAAACTGTCCCTGACTGCCAAAATGATCAAGATGGCTGCCGAGTCCTAAAGGGAATTTTGATTGTGTTTATAGAATGTTACCAGAGATGGTCTGAGCTATATTCCTTAATGGTCTGCGTATGTTTAGAAAGTTTGCGTGTAAGCCCCAATTCCTGTGAACCGCTCTCAGATCTAAAACCAGTCAAGTGTAAAAAAACAGAGCATATGTTAGAACAGGTTTTTGCATTGTGTGTGAGGGGGAAGAGGAAACATACTTTCCACAGAGACACAGGGCATAAAACCTTTAAATTGACTGGACATGGCTACCAAAACCTTTGGTTTAGTCTGTTTTTTTTTTCATTTAAACCAAAGGCACTTAAGGCAAAACACTTCTTGTCTGAAATCCTTTTGATTCAGTGCATCTCAGGTCAGCAGTGCTCCTGTGCTTTTTTAAATTTCATCAAATTATGATGAAGGATGACAGCAAGCGCCTTGGTCAAAGCCCTGTGAGCATCTTCTGCTTTAGGAGGGCGGGGTCAAAGGGGCAACCAAAGACTGGCTGACACTGATGACCCTGGAACTTTTTTTTTCCTTTTACTCCACATTTCACTTAAAGAGGACAAGGAAGAGTCTTTTCTTTCCTGTGGAAGTAAAGCTGGAGTGTGCTGTACTGAAGTGTGTACTCTGGGGCACTGAGAGCTTTCCATTAGGGTTGCATGAATTACAGTGTGTTCCCCTCCTCTTCACCACCCTTCAAAACAAAGTGATCTCCACTAGGCTCATCTAAACTAGGTACAGCAATCTCTCATTCTGTCAAAGACAGCTCCGCTCCACACCAGCACGGCCCTGGGACACTCTTTACAGCTTCCATCTGCCATGCTCATCTGAGTTGTGCCGCCGAAGGCCCAAGCAATCCAATCATTGTTGAAAGAGAACACCATCAGGTATTAACACTGGGTGTTCCAGCGGGAGGCTGGGATAAAAGATGGTTTAAGATCTAGAAATGACTATAAAGCGCCCTAAAACTCTGTATCCTCTTCTGAACCCTTGGGGATTTGAAAGTGAACATGATTTATTTGGTAAAGCTACAGTTCATTTTATGGCTTGCTTTTGCAACATGCGCAGTAAGCCTCGTGGGAGAGCAAGAAAATCTTGGTGACTCGCAGATGGAAGGTTAAAGGTCAGAGTAGACTGATGTCAGGCTGGGTTCGACTGTCTGTGGGAGGGAATTCTACAGAGTTTTGACATTTATTTGTGTGCTAGATACACCAAAGCTAGGCAGACCAATAGTACCATGGGATTCCGATGTGCTGGTGTCACCGGGTCTTATAACCAGCTTAACCCAGAGGGGTAAAACAAATTTGCATATGAGATCGCTTGTATATTTGTAAATATATTTTTATAGTCCTAGAAAGCAAGGTAATCAAATAGAGAGCAAACAGAGACCTTTGTTTGTCAGACTGACCTTCTGAGGAAAAAGACCCTGGTAATTTCACATGTGTCTCTAGAGTTTCAGATCAGAGCTCAACAGTATTGCAAAATTCTGCTTACATTTACCAAGCCCTAAATGTCTGCAATCAACTTACATATTTACATATTTACAACTCATTAAGTTTTTTTAAGACCTAGGGATCTGAACTATGCCACATAAATGTATAGCTCTGTACTCATACTATATGTAAACAACTGTTTAATTTATGTGACTATATCTATTTCTATGATAATGTTGATACTTAAATGCAACATTTATGAGAACTCCAAACATCTTATACTACAAAAGATGAGGCTCTCAGCAATAACATTATCTTCTGGGAACCAGCAAGACTTCCAGAAAAGAACTAGTTTCAACAAAAAAAACATGCTGATCCACCGGCTTTACCAGCTAAGTTTTATTGCTTAACAGCATGATCTTTCTTTTCCCTCAGCAAGACACCCATTCTAAAAAGTCTTGCTGTTCCCATAGGAATTTTTTATTGCTCAGAGGTTCCAACACCAAACCAGCATTAACCCACATAACCCAACCTGGACCATCATGAAAATGCATGCAGGTCTAAGCTGCATTTATCAGCAGGGTTCACACACCAGAGAGCTCTACCTGGAACCTTTATTCCATCCCAAGCCGAGGGAGGTCCATAGCTTCTGGTCTCCACAACCTCCGCACAAGCTAATTCTCACGGCAACCTGCCTACACATACTCTAGCATCCACCAGCAGTTATGTTTCAGCACGAAACCAATCAGCCCTGTGTGCCAATAAAACAGTCAGCATCTGAGAATATACATCAGCACTTAACATTATCCATCTGAACATTTCAAATCCGCTTCCTGAAAGCGGATGTAACTTGAACTTCAATCAAGAAATCTGGAAGGCTACAGAGTCCTCTATGAAGTCTCACGGCTGAGCACCCAAAAGTCATTACCACAGATAAAACTAAATAATGCGTAACCATCAATATTTTATGAGCTCAGCTAATGCACCCTCTTAAATGTACCTGTTACAAATGCTCGGCATTGTTTGTTTGCAAATGTAAAAGTATATAAGTGTGAATCTGTGCCCTTTAGATGGCGAAAACATAACAAGTGAGTTGTTTAGCATTGCAGTGATTTGTTTCCCTGACAACCACTTAAGGACAGAGGATTTCGAGGTTAATTCTGAGCAAATAAACCGTGGCTCTGTTGAATTTTCACTGTAGTGACACTGTACGGGTTTTCTCCTTTTTGGGAGGATGAGTTAAGGCCCTTTTACATGCTTCAGTGCATCTCTCAACACAAGTGTGATGATGCTCCTGCTTTGACCTTCCCATGAAAAGCACTGGACATTGCATCAAGGAAGGGTGATTTTACAAGGTTAGACAGCAATGACAGCAATGATGCTGGATGCATCCGCAGTAAAAGCAAAGGAAGGATTAAACAAATGGTGACTCAATATGCACTGGATCGGCCTCTCTATCATCTCATTTTCTTGTGTGCACTGCCCACATAATGATACATCATGCAAATTGTGAGGAAATAAGTGGCTGTGGTTCGAAGGGTCAGCTTCTAACATCACAGCTAAAATTGTTTGACCAGCGTTTGACCTTAACACAATGCAGCACAGGGGATAACACCTGCAGCTTGACACTTCGCATTAGGCAGTATTGACACAGATTATGTAAAGAGGCCTTTATATTAATATTTCAAATTATAACAATAAACCTCTATCAACTCACCAGAATTCCTGGAATTTCAAAGACGCAGAGAAAACGTGCCCAGGCTGAGCGATTAGTAAGAACGCTGTATTCTCAACCCTCTCCAAAACCTGTGACATAAGAAAATAAATACCATATGATAAACATTTCCAGCTCAAACAGTTTCCTCAATATTATTTAATTCATTGGGATGCAAGTTAACAAGTGAGAACATTGATATGTATTGATTGGGGTTGAATGGAGGAGACGGATCGTTCAGGAGAGAGTGAACCGGGGCCAGTGAGCAGCAGCACAATGTGCTGATTGAGTAAACAAAATCTGGAGTCGATACAGCGGAGCCTGCGCTCTGCAGGAGCCATCGTTTCGGCTGCGGCTCTGTCTCACACTTTTGTTTGGCTGTAAATTAAATGTGCTTTATCTCTCACTGTTTCTCTTTATGTAGATCATTTCTAGCATATTGTTTCCCCCAAAAACAAGAGCCCATTGGACTGAGAACAGCACAGCTGTAAGAGCTCCTGCTGAGAAAGCAACATTAGTGTGCAGGCCAGAGGCAGTTTAAGGAGGAGTAAGGCCGGGGGCCTGCAAGGTTTGGTGTACACATGCAGACTTTACCACATCTCTTTACCTGCAGCGTTAAGTGTGGAACAGCTACATACTGCACAAACTTCTACACTGCTTGTAAATAAACAAAACTGCAATACTTATTATGGCAAATGTAGGAGTCAAAGTCCCTCTTTTAGGGTAAATGAACAATCAGCTTTATATTTATTCTACATGTGCATTAGTTGGATTTGCCAAAACATTTTTATTGATTTTTATGTACCACCCCAACCCAAACTCCTGCCATTGGTTGAGCTAAACGTTGACTTGTTGGACCATTTAAAAAACAGGACATTTTGAACCACAGTTAGTGTCTGTGTTTAAACCAATAATTGATTGCTTCCTTTGAACATTAAACTGGGAGAAAGTATTTTAACATCATAAAAAATGACACACCTCCAGGTGTGTCAGGAACCTGGACAAACAGACTCTAAATTGGAGAACTGCCAATCCATCTTTGAACGGACAACCGTTTTAACCATCAAATTCATGTATTACCTGATTAATTAAGTTGAAAAATTCATAAAACATTGGACTTAACACCATTGAACCCCCAAGCCCATAAATCCCTAAAAAAAGGTTTAAATCTCACCACTTGAATGGGGTTCTGAGCTTTAAAATTACAG
Source organism: Botia almorhae (assembly GCA_036877575.1). Taxonomy (NCBI): domain Eukaryota; kingdom Metazoa; phylum Chordata; class Actinopteri; order Cypriniformes; family Botiidae; genus Botia; species Botia almorhae. Next base: position 1,716 of record JAZGTJ010015744.1, on the reverse strand, counting down.
CTAAAATCCCAAGATTCTGGTCATGGGACTGAGGAAGGTATATAAAGGGGGTCTGTGGACCATGATGTCTGTGGAGGTTGGATTGTGTGTAGCAGGCTGAGAGGCCTGCAGGGGTTTCTGTAATTCCAAGGTATCTTGGCTCTTAATTGATGCGCTGTCACCTAAGTTTGTGTCCAAATTGTCTAATAAGGGGTTATTACTAGACCACAGTGGGACGTAATGAAAGAGTCATTAAAACTCAAGGGAATGGCTCTATAGAGTGGGGATGGGTGGCTGTGGATGTGATTAAAATGAGGGGTTGTGTGAGAGAAAGATAAAGGTGTGGTTCACACAGTAAGTGTTTGACTAAGTGGTGTGACTCTAGAATTATCCAGGAGCTCAAAGTCAAGTCCTGTTTCTCTCTTCCAATAGCAGTGAAAAACTAGGTCTAAGTTACTCTGTTAACTCATAGTTAACTGACAGCAGCTTTAAATGCTTTATTTATACATTTTTAACTGAGTGAAGATTGCAATGATGGGAGCAGCTGTAAGGAAAAACGGCATCTGGATTGAAAACATTTGGTTACAAATGAGCTAATAAAATATTTTAAATCAATATTTCATGTGTAATTACTTATGTGGCAAGTTGATGTGTAATAATAATGTATATAGCTGATAGTTACAAATATAGCTGATAGTCACAAATAAAAAAACAATGCGGAGTGGATGTACATTATCCCTTACATAGTATCTAGGTGTATACATTATAAATGCATTACATTCTAGACCCTTCCAATGCATAAAACAGAATGCTGCAGTCTGATCTCAACTCAAACAATTCCTCAGTCATCTGCATCAACAAAATGTTAATGATCCAATCACATGGCCTGATTCTGTTAGCGACCCCCTATGGCTGCGCCTATCCATTAAATCAATCTTTAGTCAATCTAAGAGTTGCCATGGCAAATTAAATTCAGGCAGCTGGAAAGACGGCTCTTAATCACATAATCAAATAGCACATATGTGTGTGTTTCGTTCATTGTGAATGTATGCAGCTATGCCAGAGCACGTTCTCAATTTAAGACACCTCACTGTGGAATACATTAGAGAGGTGGAGGTCAGGCAAACAGACTCTAATCAGATAAGCTGCCCTGCCCCAATAAAAGTGAGCTAACTAAACGGCCAGGAACTACAGCAACTCCTGGCTTCTTTAGCAGCATTTTATCACTGGAGACTATAACCTCTGCTCCAAACCCCTGCGAGTTGCCTGCCCAGACAGCTTTATAAGGCATAATCAACACGCTCCCAAAGAAAAGTCTGTTGCTAGGCTGCATATGTATGCTGCTTTCTAAGTTAAAAATTAAACAAAAAGTTTAAAACCACACTTTCTACCTTGTTGATTGCTGCTTACAAATGGTAGCTATGCTAATTATTAGGGCTGGGCGGTATGACCAAAATTTTATTTCACGGTATGAGAAATTTTATTTCACGGTAACGATATCTTTCACGATATAGTTTTTTATATAGGTAGTTATTCCAGAAAATGTATATAAGGGCTTTATATAATAAATAAGCTTGAATATTTAAGAAAAGAAAAGGACTTGATCTTATTTGATTATTTTGTATTTTATTTTTACCGTATAAATATAGTAAACAAAATATGACTTTATATGAACAACAATTCCACTGTATGTCACATTTCACAGCTTGATGTGGACAGAACTTATTATTGTAAACT
>JAZGTJ010015743.1:0-13162 GCA_036877575.1 Botia almorhae | reverse complement strand
CGACCACTTGAAACACAGCAGACAGAATGCTCACACTGTTCAGAAGCATCACATTAGTGACAATGTCAAAGTGTGGCATGGCTACTACTGTTAGAACTGCAGCACCTAAAGCCACCAGCAGCTCCACAAGAAACACCTAAAAACAGTCCGAGGAAAACGGTAAGAAGAAGCAATAAAGACCCTCCAATTGAGGGAGTGTTTTTGAACATAAGTGACCCGTGCTGGCAAAATGAGTCACAATGATTCGCAAATTTTCAAAAATGGGTTCTTGCTGCTTTCAAAAGATCATAACTGCTCTCTGGAGCATGGGGATCTCTAGACAAGGGCTAAAAAACTCATTTTTGTTTTGCCTGTAGCTCTTAAGTCACTCATTCTGACTCATTTTGTCAGCACTGGTCACATATGTTATACCTTCCATTAAACATGATGTTGCTTACCCACAAAACTCTTTTATTGGGCAGAGATGTGCTCTTGAATAGAATTTTCCATATGCTCTTAATCAGAAGAAGAATGTGTGGAGCAACCAAAACAAAACCCGTGCCTAAATGAGCCGTCACCTTGTGCTCTACAAACGTTGTGTTTTTGTTCCCAAAAGTTATCAACAGCAGAAATGAGGTCTGTTAACATATAAACAAGCATTACAAACATTCATTACTGAGTGTGTTGTAGAATATTTAAAAGAGAAGGTCAATCTTATACCAGCATGCAAAACAATTATTAGTCAATGATAATAAACTTACTTTACTCAGCAGTGCGAGAACGAAGACCAGCATGGTGACAATAACACAAGAAAACCATTTTAAACAGCGGGCGAGCGGTTTCGGCTTCTGCTGGTCTTGAATGATGGGAACTTTTCTGCAGGTGTCCCATGGCTGCGCTTCACTATAAATAAACAGGTAAATAAATTAAGAGCATTGAATGTATGCAAAGTATGCAAGTGAAGTTGATGGCTAAAACATATATACCTGTGATATAATAATATATGTGAATATAATAATGTGATCAAATAAAAAAAAACAAGCAAGGAATATAAACATAATTCACATTTTGTTCACCCTCATTTCATGTATTTGTTTATGAACGCCCGCATATATGCAACATCATAAACACACACGATGCGTAACCACAGCATAATTGTAACGTTGAATATTTTGCGATTAATACCAATGTTTCATCGCTCTGGAAAAAGAGCGAATTATTTTTAATAATTCAAGTGGCGGGGCGTGATATTTAGTCTGCGTTTATTTTGTGATTGGACCGGATTATACTGAACGGTCTTGCGGAACGAGCCGCAGTAGAGAAAGTTTACAGATCGGACAAAAATCGGACACGAGGGAGCTCCGCAGTTCTTTAAAATCCGACACAACTGTCAAACTTTCTTTTATTAATGCTGATGTCACACGCTTTAAAAGGATCTGTATAGTGTCTATAGTATATAGAGATATATAGTCTCTACTATAGACATATGTGTTCAGCTGATCAGAAAGTGCGTTAACACATATCTAATATTCTTAGAGGGACAGAACCCCATAGAGGGACCCCGAAATATACGTTAAAACATTAAATATTGTTTAAAATTACTTAAAGCAAATAAAATTTTATTATTATCATTTATAAAAAATATATATTTATAAACAAATATAAAATATATTTTTATATTTAACATCAACATCCTTTATCATCACAAACTTGCGCACCAAGAGACAACTGGATATTCAAGTGAAAAACAGATAACGCATGAATACGTTTTGTAAAAGCATGAATTACATTAAACATATTAAAGAGAGTTTTGTATTTGTAAATTAAACAGCATTAGATTTGTGTATTTACAAAAACATAACGAATGCATTATTGCCTCTCATTAAAGCCCCAGTTTTAAAGCTATTTTAAGGACAGTGATTTGGGCTAGTTACCTGAATTCCTTATATAGATGCTTTTCCATAGTGATGCCAACTTTCCCTTAATGATCTCAAAGAGAAACTACTGGGTCTCTGAAGGTAGAGTGAGACAAGCAGGAGCTGTACTGTGTAAAATATGCCATGCTCCTCAGGTGCACTGCCCAGGGGTGGATACAGATAATTACTAATGGGTGGCAACACTGAAGCATCCTCGCAGGGTTCTAGGTTTCCAGGTAACATGTACTGAGAAAATGTATAACTTGAATGTAATGTAAGTCACTTTGGAAAACAGCCAAATGCATAAATGGTTCTAGCAATGACTTCCACTGGGCTGCATGTTTTTAATTAATGTTTTAATAAACACACCTGTGTGATTGATTTTATCTCGGCCTGGTTGGACGGATGAATTATGTTAGATGATAAGGTATATTTACCTTCTGTAACATTTGTTACAACACTTGTTCTACAAGTGAAAGTGACCTATTCGTCAGAATATGGTAACCCACCAATGGTGACCTGTGACCTCTGCATTGTGGCCAGCACATTACTGCACCTGGGGGTGAGGTGCCTGGCTCAAGGGAACTTCAGTTGCAACCCCCCAGTGCTGGAATCGAACCAGCGACGTTAAATAAGTAATAAATTAACTTAAATTAATTACTTAGTTAAAAAACTTTAATATTGTAAGTGAGGATCGACTGATACAACATTAACAATTAACAAAACACTTTACTGTGGAACCTCAGGGGTTTATTCATTGATTTAAACGAGTCTCTCCAGTAATTCTTCATTTCTAATTAAATGCTTGTGAGAGACAGCTGCCTTTACCAAAATAAAAAAAGAAACTTTGTTTTTTTTATTTATTTCATTCCTCATTCTTGACGTTGGGAAAATAGGCAAAACATTTAAACTGAAAGGAACGCAAGTGCGTTTGTTCCGCCTTCCACTGTCACAGTTTGGTGGTGGGTATTTGACAGGCTCGCACGCCATTTACGGTTGTTGCATGCCTGTGAAGTGATTCAGTGACAGTATGAAAAATGAGGTCGGTTACCTAAATTAGTCCCTTGTTTGTCTCCGTAGTAACGATACTAGTCCATAGTCAGTTTACATTTTTTCAGTTTTTTTTGTGAGTCCTGGTTTTGATTATGGTGTTTTTGAGTTCTGTGTTTCTGAGTTTTGTTATTAAAAGTCTATTATTTTGAGACTATCTTTCTGTTTTATTAGTTTACTCTTGCACACTGTGATATTATGGTGCTTAATATTCTTTGCCATGTCATTTTTGATTCTACATATCAGAAATGTTGGTGAGGGACATTATACAGTTTATACAGATGAGATTTTGCACATGAACTCACATTACTCAATAACATTCTCAAAATATTAATGCTTTTTGTTTGTCCTATAATAAAAGATGGACAATTAAAAGGCTACAAAATACATTTCCAGTTCACAAAGTTTATTTGAATGTGGATGCATAATAACACTAACTTTTAAAACGTTTTATTTAAAAAAATCCTATAAATTAACAAAACACTTTTTTTATTAGCCATATATCGTAAGCTGAGGACAATCAACTTTAATTAAGATATTTATTTATAAATAGAAAACTATCACAAGAACCAAGTCCCTCCCTAAGAAGATTCTGGGTTCTGATTCAGAATGATGAAGACTGGCTCACAACTTACACAATCTATTCCAATGTGGGTGTGGTTAATTATAACCACACCCAATCAGCCATAATCAGCCTATCAAATTATAACATTTTGATAATATAATTTAGACAAACCAAAGCTTTCAGCTTTCAGTTGTTTCAGGTGACATAAGGGGGGAAATTACCCCCATTATGTCACCTGAGAAAACTGAAAGCTTTGGTTTGACTGTTGGCATTCACCACAACATGATTGTGAAAGACAGATTCTGATTCTGATTGTGAAAGACAGATTCTGATTGTGAAACACAGATTCTGATTGTGATTGTGAAAGACAGATTCTGATTGTGATTGTGAAACACAGATTCTGATTGTGATTGTGAAACACAGATTCTGATTGTGATTGTGAAACACAGATTCTGATTGTGATTGTGAAACACAGATTCTGATTGTGATTGTGAAACACAGATTCTGATTGTGATTGTGAAACACAGATTCTGATTGTGAAACACAGATTCTGATTGTGATTGTGAAACACAGATTCTGATTGTGATTCTGATTGTGAAACACAGATTCTAATTGTGATTCTGATTGTGAAACAGATTCTAATTGTGATTCTGACTGTGAAACACAGATTCTGATTGTGATTGTGAAACACAGATTCTGATTCTGATTGTGATTCTGAAACACAGATTCTGAAACAAGGGACGATCAAACGTGTATAACAATTGAACTGAGAGTCATGTTTCATTGTACTATACAAATATTTCCACTATATTATTTTATGAATAAATATTAGTGATTTCTGTGTCAGCTAAGGACAGGAAACTTTTTAAGATTAGATTTACTTTATTGTCATTGCATGGTACAAACAAAGAATCCAGGTGCACTTTAATATATATATATATACACGTCCATACAATATAGTTTAAAAAAAACTTTTAAAAGAGTCTATACATCTAACAGTCACATACATTCGCTCATTCACACATACAAACATTTACATATGTTCACATACATTCACACATATATCCATTTACACACATTTCACTGCTCAGAACAGCAGATAAAATAATAGACATGATACTGTAAGATATTGTGTTTACATTACAGATATTGCACAGAGGCTACAGTGAGCACTGCCTTATCAAAACAAAAACAAAACAAACAAAAAGCAACTGGTCTGAATATTCGATGAACCTCCATTTTGGCATGCAGATTAATTAAGACTCTTGTGTAAAAACATGATGGATCTGTGTCTGTGTCTACATGTGTCTACAGCTCAGGCTGCTGGTGTTAATGTAGTGCTGATGGGAATAACATTTGCTTCGTACGGCCTCCACATCATCTCAAACCCGGGTCAACAAACATCACAAAGAGTTTAATGTGCTCTGTTGACCTCACAGTTTCCTGATGTCAGTCCACTGGAGAACCCTTGAGATGAAGCCAAACAGTTCATCAAGCAGCACCTGCTGGAGTCCACATAGAAACACGGAGCAGAATCACAAATGAAAACTTTCCTGCAAGTTTATACTTAAACGTAACGCTTATTTATTACGTACTTTATGCATGATTTGCAGGCTGGAATTTATTTTGCTGAGTTGGTTCATATTTAAAACAAAACAAACATAAAGATCCATATATAATAAATATAAAAAAATGATATGTACGGTAGCTGACACATCTACACACAGCATGTGGCAACATCATGACTAATGCCAGCACGAAACCTTTCATTTTCACTTCTGATGAGTTCAATCTGTTTTAACACATCTGTTCACAGACTCATCTTTAACGAGCAGTCGATTCGTTCTGTCTGCACACGTCAATGGTTTTTGTTTTATTAAATTAATGTCTATTTGTGTTCAGTCGTTTAATCTGATGTTGCCTGATGATTATTTCTTTTAATTTTACACTGTTGGGCTCATTTTCTTCTACATCAAAGACTGGATTTACATGATGTCACTGGTAGTTCATTTTCATGCTCTGATTGATTAATGACACTAAACGACACGATTTTACAGTGAAATAATTACTTATGCATGTCCACTCATCGTCATGATATCCAGCAGTTAATATGAGCACTGAAATAATTGGCATGCCACTTAAAACAGGCCCTGGTATGAAAATCTTGCACTTCTAAGAAAATGATGGGGAGGATTCTGACGCACCCATTTTGTGGTCAGCCGCACACGCTATGGCGTTCTTAAAGGGTTACATTGAGTTTGCGTGCCTGGAACAGTCACACGCCAGGTTTCGTTCCAGACCTTTGAAAAATGAAAGTAGCAGAGCATGTAACGAATCAAGATTACATTGATGTACGTGAATGCAAAGAAGTTTGTGCCAAAACCAGCTCGCAATTACTTCTGTCATGAATGCCACCATGCCAAAATAATAACATCGCAATGCTGTTCCATGTTAAACCCATGTTCCATTTGTTCCGATCTGCTTTGGCAGGTTATGTCTTATAAATCTCAGCTGTTAATGAACACACATTCCCTGCGGATTATGATTTACTGCTGCGCTTGCCCGCATTTCTGTTTTCTGATTTGCCTTCAGGTAGAATTAGTTTAAGTTTACTTAGATGTCAGTATGCACATTATATAAATTTATGAAGAAATTCTCAATCTTTTTTATTAATGGTCCACTCCATTCCATGAAAACATCTTGGGACATGTTGTCTTCTTTTCACCATGCTGGTATGTGCACACCAGCCTTAGCTGAGTACACAGTGTGCACAGTGGCAACAAGAACTTTCTCTGATAGTAAAAACGGGTAACTGTGTCCGTTATAATCAGAATGAATGACAAAACAAACTGAAAGAAAAGCGAAGCTCATGCAGCCTGCCGTGCTGTGTGTATGATTTGAATTGGCTTAAATCAGTCAATCTCTCTTCAGAAATATGTGCAGAAATACTTATGAAAACAATATGAGATACAATAAAACTACAACAGGAAAAAGTGTCATATTATTTGAGATAACTGTTACTGGTATACAGGTCAGTACAGTTATAGACAGACTCTGCTGATAAGCGGGTGTCAGGTTACATGAGCATGTGCTCTCTGTATGAACACTGCAAGGCACTTACAAATACTAATAAACATATGTCAGTCACAATATTACATCAGCTATGCATTTTTAGTTAAAAATATTTTGAGTTCTGGGAACGTTTAAAACTTTAAACAACGTTAGCTAACATTCTGAGAACGTTCCCTGTTAGCTGGGTATTTGCTGGGTATAAGTAACAGATACAAACTCAAATTGACGAACAATCATTACTGGTGATAAATCACGGGTAGATTCTTTACGTGAATGATTAGGGTGGTTTCTGGTTAAAAAATTAAATGATTTCACATTGACACACTCTAAAATATTTTCTGAACAGTAAGAGATATGACATCTTACCTAGTCATGAACATACAGTAACTCCACACTGTAAAGATGAGGAAATGCAAAAATGAAGCAGATAAACAAGAAGCCTCGTGTAACTCAGAGCACAACACATGCACTGAAACCAAGTCATGTAAGTGCGAGAGGTGGGAAAGTTTTATACAGGGAAACTCCACCAAAAACCTTTAATTAAACTTTAATTATGACGACATTAATTGTACAGTGTTCATGTAAAGTAGCTGACAGATCTGTTGAACTGCTCCCCGTGTGTGTCACGTGACTAATTATGTCCAATTATCAAGAGAACTTCTGGCCTGTTTCTCTGAACGTGTACGTGTTTTTACTAGTGTGCGTTGTCATGGTAACACGCGCTGCACGTTATGATGTAGGTGACAGATCACAACTGTGCGCAGTGACGTCCCAAACACAAATCACAAATGTAAAGTTTAAATTGTTAATATTTTTCCTTAATAATTATTCCCACTGTTCTCATGTTTCACGTGATTGGCTGTTTGCTGCAAACGTCACATTTCAGATTTATTATGAACTCAGAATCAAAGCAAGAGGTGACAAAGACCATTTGTAGGTAGCGAGCGACCTCTGTAATACTGCTAACTGAGAAACTCAGAATACATGTTAACAAACTCTGGAAAGCTGTGATTGTTTACATGTATTCATAATACAGGTCAGGGTTTAATCATAGTTCATTATGTGTTATGTATTACTGACAACCTGTGATTTATTGCTCGTATGTTGCACTTGGGTGATCTAGTTTGTACCACATTCCTTTAAACACAGAAGCGGTATTGCATTCTAAGTAAACCGGTTATGTAAAGCAATTTTTTATAACTGCTCTTTTCTATAACTTCATGTGTTTTCACGCTTCCATTGTTTCATAATGACCACTGTTACACCCATGTCAGAGCTTCAAATAGTCACCCATTCTGCGAACTGCTTTAATTGTTTCTATGCTAAAATATTTCTTTCATGTTGTTTTTCCGGCTCTTGTGTTTTCAAAGAAATCGTAACCCTCGTGAACCCTCTCACCACACCACAGTTTATTTTTAAATCACTCCAAAAAAAGTATGATATGAAGTACGACATATGAACTAAATCAAAAATAAATAAGTGAATAAGTAAATGAATCCTCTTTCCAAACATGATAATACTTTCGGTAAGTGTTTAATCTGAAAAAGTGTATTACTTGAATTTAAGGGAATATAACTTGTGTATGACTGCTACATACAGTAAATAATAAAACCCAGCATTTTTTCAGGCATTTTCGCTGCCAAAAAACATAATATAGTTTATTGCTTACATTTTGTCTCAGTACAAAGTGCATGTATACTCTTTGTAAAATCATTTACATAGAGATTTATATACAGAGATTAGAGAAATGTATTGTACAATACACAGATGCATAGTTAGGATAGCAAAACAAACAGGCCTATTTTACATTAGAGGAAGAAAAATGTTTTCTGTATCTTTTGTTGTCGCTTTAAATGCATCTGTCACTTTGTTAAAGCTAGTCGTGTGTGTAATGTATGCCAACACTGAGTTCCTGCTCGACAACTGTCAGAAAATACTGCACAGATGAGCAGGAAAATGAGAAGCAAGAACCTAAACAAAGCAAATACTTCACCAAACATCACCTGGTAAAGGAAACGATGCTAGAGAAAGACACGACAACCCAAGACATTCTGTTGTCTGTGGCGAGGAACAGGCGTGTATTTGGGTTTAAAGCACTGAATCCTAAACCACTGCGTCACATGCACGTTTTCTAGTAATGTACTGCCATCTTCAGACGAGCCGCTGCAATCAGTCTTACCATAGAGAGTGTGCGACGTGCATAGACTGAGCTACAGGCTTTCCTGAGCTACAGTGCTTAGAGCATGCCGTTAACAACGCCAAGGTCATGGGTTCGATCCCATGGATTGCACATCCTCAGAAACAATGTGTAGCATAATGCAATTTAAGTCGCTTTGGATAAAAGCGCCTGTGAAATGTGAATGAATGAATGGACGGTGACGTCATCAAGTCGCGACAGGGAAGGATTTTAGGCAGAGAGGAAAGAGACTCTAGGGGGAGCCGACGGGCTGCTTACCTGGACTGTAGAGAACAGATTGCGTCCTGAAGTCAGATGTGGAAGTCCAAAGTTAAAATCACTTGCTGAAATGTGTTTGTTTGTTGTGTTGAGGTGGCAGATGTGAATCTTTGGTAGATGCTCCGTTTAACATAAACTTTTTATCCACGTTAAGAAAAAAACTCGGCAAATAACCCGCAACGTTATGTTTCACACAGAGATGTGCGGCAGACAGGCAAACGTTTGTAAATATGAATAAAATATTTAAATTTATATTTGTAAATATAGATGTGTAACCTTTTCATGTGGCTAGTTATTGTTATCTAGTCTCAATACAATGGAAAGCAAACATGCACTTCATAGGCAGATGTATTTGATATGTAAAACGACATTTATTTGAAATAAAGAATTAAAAAGAACATTTCTTTGTGTGATGTTTAAAAAAAACACAGGCTGCAGAACCGGTATGTTAAATTGTTTTCTCTCCTGACGTTGAACTTTGACCCCTTCATGTTCACATACATTGTTTTGTTACGCTTGATGGAAACAAGCACGCTGAAAGTCAGGCACTCTCTTGTTCAAAGATGTGTAAGTACAGTAATATTTCACTAAGACATTTCACTACCTGTATCCTCATAAAGCTTATATTAAAACCAAGCTTTTATTCAAATGAAATATTATAAATATAAGGTGCTGCCAACTATAGGCCACAAATATGCCACCTTGTTTCAACATGTGAAAGGAATCAAACAGGTTGTGATGAGACGTTGATCCAATTATTTTGAAAAATTCAAATTCAAGCCTGAGGGCAATTACCCATCGAATGCAAAAGTCATAAATGCCAGTGTCTTTACTTAAATGCTTCAAAGTACTGAGCAGCTGAAAGTGTACAAAATTTGGTGTCCGTTTTTTCAAGGTTTAGGGTTTAGTTTCAGTTTACTAGTTCTCCTCTCTACATCAGATGACTTTACTCAAAGATAGTTAACTGTTAACACTGAGTTAACGCTTCCACTCAGCCATGAAACAGAGATGGAGGAGAAGAACGACATGCTGGAGACAGTGATGGTAGAACATAATGCAGATAGTTTATTGAATAATCTTCATTGTGTTTCGGTGTACAGTCTGACTGGAAACAGATTCAACAGATGTTGTTATGATGATGAGCACAGAGAAAATACAGCTTCAACAATGTTCCACGATGCTGTTGAAAGTCTTGAGAACCATACGTTCTTCTCTCGTGAACACAACATAGAACCCAACATACGATTAAACCACAGTAATGGAAAATGGCAATAATAATGATAATTATTATTATAATAATAATAACAGAAAAAAGTAACATAAAATAAATATATATGACGAATATAGACACCTACCTAATGCAAATGTGTTATTAAAAATAAAACATTCAAGGTGCACTCCCCTTAAGAGACAGTCATCCCACAAGGAAAAAGGTTCGGATATAGATAAGAGACGTTGTATCTAGTAAATAAACGTTGTATCTAGTAAGTAGGCATTTTATTAGAAATAATATTTCTAAATTAATATTTCTACAGAAACGACAGAACAGCCAACCTTAATTCAAAATTACATTTACATTGAGTCATTTAGCTGACGCTTTTATCCAAAGCGACTTACAAATGAGGACGAGGAAGCAATTTCAACAACAATAAGAGGCAACAATGAATAAGTGCTATAAACAGGTCTCAGGTAATTCAACACAGTATGAGAAGGCGATTGTTTTTTTGTTTTTTTAAATAAAATAAGTAAAAGTGGCGGTGTGTTAGTTCATTAGTCAAGGCAGTGAAGACAAAATTGTTAAGTTTTTAGTCGTTTCTTTCACAAGAACTTAAATGAAAACCCAAAGATCCTCTCCGAGTAGACAGGTTTTGAATACACACGGCTGCGTCCAACTCATTGTTCTTAGGCTGCTGATTTGAGGCCAGGATCTGTAGTGTGTGTCGAAATTGAGGCATGATTAATTCAACTGTTATTTTATATTCATCAGCTGTGTTTGATTCTTTGACTGACCTGAGTTGAATGTTTTTCGAAGTCTTTGGTTTCTGTGTCAGCATACGCCACAAAATGGATTAATGTGTAGATTCTGCAACAAGTGAACATCAAACCTTATTTAGATCCATGTTTTATCAACATACAAAGAAGACGGAGTTGATATTTGTAATGGACCAGTCTGTATTTACTCTGTTAAAAATGTTATCAGTGTATTTATCAGTGGCTGTGTTTCGATTTGTGCGTGCACATTTAGTTACCTGTGGTATAGCATCGCAAAGAATTGCATTATCAGCAGTAACGTGAAGCCCAACAGAAACATCAGTGCAATTGGATCGAGAGAAAACATGTCTGTCGTGGACTGAGTGCCATTGGGATAAACCTTCGGGATCTTTATGGTCACTGTGTCACCAATAGCTTGAAGGAAGAACGTTGTCACTAACCAAAGTGCATTGCAGAAGAAGAAAACAAACGTCACCTGTACGGAAAGAGGACGAGAAAAACATCGCAACCAAACAAATGTTAATGGATAATGGATCCCTGCCAAGAGGAAACATTCTCTGAACATTCTCAGGCTAATGTTCTCTAAAAGTTCTCTCAATGTTAGCAAAACATTCGATACAAATAAATGTTAGTAAAACATACGTTTTATATATTATATATAGTAATTTTTGTCCTTGGTTCTTGGGACAAAATGTTTAATGCTCTTGTCGCTTGTAAGGCGCTTAGGATAAAAGCGTCTGCTACATGAATACATGTAAATATAAATATAGAACTTGTATTTTACATTCTTACCACCTAATATTGTTAGCTTGGATAAAACCGCTCTGATTTAAAGTCATCTCGGCTTAAGCTTACCTTATTTCTGAGTTCTCGCAGCTCATTGGTAACTTTGTCTTGTTGTTCTTTACTCTCTGTGAGGGGCTCTAGATACTTTCTCTGGAGCTCTCTCCAGAAATTAATTTCATCCTGCAACATGTAAGCAGAACCGTGTCAATTCCTCAAAGCTCAGTGTATCTGAGGACTTTGTGCTGACCACTAGGCCATGAACAGAGCAAAGGTTTCATCTGACCTTACAGAGCGCAGACTCATACAGTGGAAAGTTGTAGGATTTCATCTGCAGATGTTCAATCCACGCTAGCGGAATTAAATGAGAATAGATCTTTAACAGTGGGACAATTTAATAACTTAATCAAATATTTAAAGCACGTGGAAGGCAGACTTACTTTGATAAGATCTAAATTCCTTGAGTGATCTACAGTGTAAACACATATTATTAGTAGTAAAAGTAGTAAAAATAGTTAAAACAACAAATGATGTGCTACTTTTTTTCTTAAGGTTTTAAACTTAAAGTTGCAATCAAAATTTTGGGTTAAATTTGATTAAACAGATTTTTGTTCATTTTTAACCCAAAAATGTATAAATACCATTTGCATATGTACCTATGCATATGGGTAGAAGTGCCATTTAACACTGTGTATGTAATTGTACTGTAGTATTGATGTGTTTTTACTTGTCTGTTTCCATGGGAACTTGTGGCTTTTCAGTCATGGCGATGGTTTCTGTTACTGGCTCCTCCTTCATAACTTCATAAGATCTCAAGCATGGACATTTGCAACATGCGGCTTGCAGGAACTGCTTCTTGATGGCACTGACCGCTGTGGTCTTACTCTGACTACCACTTTCACGAGTGCCCCATGACACATTGTTCATGTTGACTATGTAGTAAATGGCTAACAGCAGATACCCACTAGGAATGCAAATGAAGTATAAAACCCCATAGACGACCAGCGAGAACTCCTGAGGGTGCAGAGCAGCCGTGATGAAATACAGCAGCACCATTCCTATGAGGAACAGACCGCTGGGAGTCATGAACGTGTTCTGCACAACTAAATCACCTGTGTGCGTCAATACAAGAAGAAACATTATTATAAATAGATAAAGAACCTGTCAGCCATCAGTTCCATACATCTCTATTTCTGCTTTAAATGGAAACTGTTACCTATGATTGAGAGAATTGAACCTGCCATGAGAAACGCGTAGAATACACTCATGACAGCTGCGACTGTTATCTGTGTGTCGGGTTTCAGTTTGAAGCACAGAATGATGTAGACAGCAGGGGGCGCTATGGCCAGA
>JAZGTJ010015742.1:0-13162 GCA_036877575.1 Botia almorhae | reverse complement strand
ACTGATAAATCGAACTGTTTTCCAGGTGATAACAAAGGTACCGCTGTGGCCATCTGCCGTCGCATCGGCATCTTCTCAGATGACGAGGACGTGACGGGTCGTGCCTTCACCGGTCGTGAGTTTGACGACCTTCCGCTTCCACAGCAGAGAGAGGCCGTGCGCAAAGCCTGCTGTTACGCCCGCGTCGAGCCCTCACACAAGAGCAAGATCGTCGAGTTCCTTCAGGGCTTTGATGAGATCACTGCCATGGTAAGAGAAACCAACAGAGCAGATGAAATACGACCACATGTCATCACTAATGTAACCCTAAAGCTGCAATCTGTAACTTTTTCGGGTTAAAAAATAACAAAAATCATTTACTGAGCAGATAAATAACAGATTGGTGTTTAAAACAGTCTCCTTACCCTGATTCACAACGGTATGTTAATAATAATGATTTATAATTTGAGCTGCCCGGTCCAATTTCCCAGTTTATTTTGTTAAAGAAAATACATAAAGTAACCTGCAAATTTCATGTTTCAAATAGATTTGGCAGTTGAGAGACAAAAGTTACGGATTGCAGCTTTAATATTACACTATCAGGGAAATGGATTCAGGGATCCTGGAAAACAAATTTGTAATTAATCAGTCAACATCGTACAACATGTTCACTGTTTGCTGGAGATTTACATTCCTGTGTTATACACAATAGTTTTATTCATCACATTTATAAAGATTCTGCCAATACAAATACACAATAAACATCAATCTACTGATGTTATCTTCTACTGAAGTCTTACCTTTTCATTTAAAATGTCCTCCTGACCTCCGTTAGACTGGTGATGGTGTGAATGATGCTCCAGCTTTGAAGAAGGCAGAGATCGGCATCGCCATGGGCTCTGGCACTGCTGTTGCCAAGTCAGCCTCTGAGATGGTCCTGGCTGATGATAACTTCTCCTCCATTGTGGCTGCTGTTGAGGAGGGCCGAGCCATTTACAACAACATGAAGCAGTTCATTCGCTACCTCATCTCCTCCAACGTCGGAGAGGTCGTGTGGTGAGACAATCTTTCCCTCTGTTCTCAATTCTTCAGCAGCTTCACCTCTAGGTACTTGATCGAATTAACATAGTTAACCTCTAAACCCCATTTCGTTTCTCCACCTTCTTTAGTATCTTCCTGACTGCTGCTCTTGGTCTGCCCGAGGCTCTGATCCCAGTTCAGCTGCTGTGGGTCAACTTGGTAACTGATGGTCTTCCTGCCACTGCTCTGGGCTTCAACCCACCCGATCTGGACATCATGGGCAAGGCTCCCCGCTCTCCTAAAGAGCCCCTTATCTCTGGCTGGCTCTTCTTCAGATACCTGGCCATTGGAGGTATGCTACCATATCCAACACCAACAACTTAGTCACCAACGTACAGCATGTACAGTCTTCATAAACTTCATGGCTCGTAAGTTCTCCAGATTTAGGATTCTCCAGATTCTCTTTAGATTTATCTCCAAACCCATCTCTGTTTGTCAGGTTATGTTGGTGCCGCCACAGTCGGAGCTGCTGCCTGGTGGTTCTTGTACTCTGAAGATGGACCCATGGTCTCCTTCTACCAGCTGGTGAGAGTTCTGCATCTAATATTCCAGCACAAAGATCTCAGTGGTGCTGAGTGTAGCTAATGCTACAGAAATAAAGCAGCAGTAAATGGCAATCCAAAGGAAAAAAAACATCTCAATATCTTGAGGAGATGATTGTCGACTTTCCAAAACCCAATATTATAATAATGCTACAACAATTCTCTGTCCCTCAGTCGCACTTCATGCAGTGCACAGAGGAGAATGAAGACTTTGCCGGCATTGAATGTGAAGTATTTGAGGCTGCTCCACCCATGACCATGGCTCTGTCCGTGCTGGTCACCATCGAGATGTGCAATGCCCTCAACAGGTGAGAGGGCAACAGTGCTCCAAAAAACACCATATGCAACATTTGCTTCACATCTAAACATACATGGCAAACTCAGTATTACTGATTGTAACATACACGCGCGTGTGTGTGCAGCTTGTCTGAGAATCAGTCTCTGGTGCGTATGCCTCCATGGAGCAACTTGTGGTTGGTGGGAGCCATGACTCTGTCCATGTCTCTGCACTTCATGATCATCTACGTGGACCCTCTGCCTGTAAGTACCACATCCATCCATCCATCCATCCACCTACCCAACAGACCAGCTGTTTTTGTCTTGTGCTTGGCAACACTGTACATTGTCTTGTTTGACATTTCAAAAGCCACTTTTTATTTACTTGTGCATTATGATATTCGTAATTTGTACGTATAAATCTCTCCTGTTTCTAATCACTCTGTTTACTTGCTTTCAAACAGATGATCTTCAAGCTAACCCATCTCACAACGGACCAGTGGGTCGTGGTGCTGAAGCTTTCCTTCCCTGTGATCCTTCTCGACGAGCTGTTGAAGTTTGTTGCTCGCAACTACCTGGAGCGTAAGAAACCTTTAACAACCTTTAACATGCCCAAAACATTTATATGTGCCCTTTCTAATTTTCCTTTTTTTAATTAATTTGTATTTTTGAGTATAAATGTATAACATTATAACATTAGAGTTTATTTTAAGTAAAAATGCGTAAACACACAAGTAACAAACAAACCTAAAACATACTAAACAAGTAACTGTAATTATGTTTTTAAATTCCTATTATGGTCTATTAATTACACCTTTCCTTTTAAACTGTGTTCTCCTTTGCTCACTTCCCTCTTTTTTGAATCCTCCTCCCTGGTCCTCATTTCTTCTAGGGTTTTAAATATTCCTCCTTCTTCCTTCTCCTTACTTAATCCCGTGCTCAACCCCTCTTTATTTCATTCCAGCCTAATCCTGCACCCTTCCATATTCCTGTAACAAAACAAGGTATCCCACAATCCTCTCTGTCTGTACGTGCCCGTCTCCCGAGTATGTCCGTCTGTGTAAAAACCTGTGTATGTACTGTGCTGACATGTTTTATTTTATTACAATCCAGATCCAAACGACATTCATATGTGATTTGAGATCTGTTTGTTGAACACACAGTTCATTCAGAATTGTCAGATCAAATTTCATCTGCATCAGAATTCACCATTGAATGACAAATTGAATGATAAATGAGTAAACTTAAACACAACATGAGTGTAAATAATACAGTATCACCTCTAATTCTCATGTCATCTGATCGGGGGATCAGATATCAGAAAACCTGTCTGATATCATTACTTGCAAAATGAAACAGGTAACAGTCCGAACTTACAGATCAGATTTGAAATCAAATCTGTGTAAAGGATTTGATTTGTAGTTCACACTACGCAAAAATTTGTGTAGTGTGAATAAATCCCTCCACAATCAGTGTTTCAAAATGTCTGAATACAGTGAAATAGACAGTTATATTGATATTTACAAACCCTGGCAATGTGTAACCTAGATTATTTAATATTTACAATAACTGCCGTGTATTAACTGAGTTGAGAGGACCTCTTCAAACCAACCCACCTCACTTCACCTGTTTTCTCAAACAGAGAAAGACGAGAACCTAGTGTCCAAAAAGTGGAACTGAGGAACAGAAGATAAGAGGAACATCTGATAACATCAGCACTCCAAAAGAAAGACAGAAGTTTCACCAGGAGCAAATCACTGCGAATCAGTGAAAATCACGCATAAACGTGTACATCCTTACAGAACGAGAGAAAATAAATGTGTTATGTATATGTATCAAGACTTAATTTAATGAATATTGTTATGAACATATTCTAATGATAATGCTATTCTTAAAATAAAGATGTGTATTTAAAAAACTGTGGTCTCTTGCTTTCCTTTAGTTTAATCTGAATTCATATTTTTATACATAACGCTCTCACATTTGTTACTGTCATTATTCTACATTTACATGAATTAAAATCTATTAAGACCTTACGAACACATTTAGTGTTTTACCACCTCATTAAAATAATAATGATTGGACACTGCTCATTGGCTCAAACACCAGATACTTCATATGAAATGACTCACTTTCCAGTCATGTGACTTTGGCCATAAATTGAATGCATAAACCATTACAGTATTGTTTTCTTCATTCTGCTGGTGACAGCTTACAGTAAGTAATACAGTATATATATTTATCTCAGTCGGTGTGCTGAGATAAAAGAATTAGGCCCACAGTTATATCAGAGATAAAAATTACACTGCAATATCAATAAGTCTAGTATAGACAGTAGTCAGTGTATTAACATTTTACAATATTCAAGTATTAGCAATTCAGATTGATCCAGATTCAAAACTAAATTATGTTTAGCTCATATGGTTTGAGTTCGTTAGAAGCTTTTTTGACACATGATGCAAGACTGATCGTTTAGCTGTTCAGTTCATTGTAGTAGAGTTTTCTATGTGGGAAGCCAACCGCAGTCTTTTCTGAGGACTTCCTCTGTGCCTGACAGAGTCTCTTCACTTTGGTAAGGAAAGTCACCTGTTCTTCAGTTCTTTCATGTGGCACCTGTTTCTGGATCAGTGTCTTCTTCAATCTCCTCCCCAAGAATGTGTTTGACCTGATTCAATGTTTCTGCTTGGCGAATCTGCTCCAATTTCACCTGGGAAGGCAGAGAGAGCAAAAGAACAAACTAGTTAAAAAAAACCCTCAGTCACACTTTACAATATGGATGAATTAGTTAACATTAGTAAAAGCATCCGTTAATGTGAACTAACAATGAGCAAATAGTTTACCAACATTAATCTTTGTTCATGTTAGTTAATGCCAGTGCAACTGTTCAGATGTTAGTTCATTATGCATTAACTAATGTTAACAGTTACAACTTTTGATTTTAAAAATGTAGCAGTAAATGTTGGAACCAACTAAGATTAGTAAACTTCTACGTTGTAGAAGTGTTGTTCATTGTTGGGTAATAATAGTTATGATAGTAAGTTATGATAGATAGATAGATAGATAGATCTGTCAGACAACAATTAAAAAGTGCAATAAAAGAGTGTTAACAAGCAGGCAGCTGTATATGATGTAACCTTTGTACCCCACATTTTTGCCCTTGACAAAATTCCATACTGATCCTAAATCAGTGCAGTACCTGCAGTGACTGTGACAGCTGTACAAAATCCTTCTGTACAGCCTGACTGGTGTCGAGCTGTGTGCGCAGACTGATCACCTGACTGCGCAACTCTAAACACTGCTGTTGTAACCCAGCCTGAAAAAAGAGAGAGAGAAGAGAGAAAAAGAGAGACAACGATAATGATAAATAACATGTAACTACAGATCTGCTTTCAAAGATATACACACACACACACACACACACACACACATCCAGGCCTACCTTCTCCTGGATGAGTGTTTTATTTTCTTTCTGGAGGTGAGAGAGCGCCACCCGCAGGCCCTGCAGCTCTATGTGACGCTCCTGCAGCTCAGCCCCCAACTACACATACAGATGTGACAACAGCCGCATTTAGAATGGAATATTAACATACTGCACACTACACAGTATACACTGAACACTGCATACTTGTCTGAGAATATCAAAGGCATGCATACCTTTTCTTTTTGGCTCTGAATGCGGTCCGTCTCTACTTTCAGACTTGCGAGCTTGACTGGGGAAGAGAGAATTTAAACACCATTAACACTGGAATAACTATATATATTCATAAGATGTATTACAGTCTGAGAATATGATAAAGCAAGAGTTAACAATCTTATGCATCCATTAAAGTGGGAGATTATTAATCAATTATTTAGTTGTTTATTTTACAATTATTGAATTGAAATGCACAACAATCCATTATCATTATATCTACCCTCACACATCACATGCACTTAACAATCAGGTTATTCAATAAATCATATACATGTACAAATGTATATAGGTCTCACCTTCCAAAATCTCTGGAGGAAGAGATGCCATGAGAGAATGTAAAAGAGGAAGAACACACGGTCAATGCAGACATAACACAACAGAAGGTTTCAACATTTTTTAAACATTTCAATTTTATTAAAACTGTAAAGGGGTCCTATTATGTTTAGTTAGTATGTTTAGTATGTTTATGTTAAGTATTCTTGAGTCTTGTTTTTGTACCACATTGTTTACAAAATGCCTTATTTTGCACACAATTAACATAATTAATGAACCTCTCTTCCTAGTCTGCAAAAAAAACGTCTGTTGAGTTCTCGGTTCTTTGAAGCCCCTCCTTCTGAAATACGGAATGGGCTCTGATTGGTTAGCTTTCATCAGCATGGCAACAACACACTACTTCAGCGTCTCTTTATCTTCTCTAAAGCAGCTCAACATGGCCTCACCACCATTTGTGCATATTTCCAAAATGGTGGGGTTTATTCAAATTCCAGGGTTTGTGACATCACACACTTTGAGTGTTGTGATTTGGCAGTTGTGATATTGTTTATACTCTAACACCAACTAAAGTTAAAAAAGTGAAATTGCATAACAGTACCCCTGTAAATAGTAAGTAAAGTGAGGAGAATAAAGAGATGGTCAGACCGCTTTCCTCTGTGCGTGTCTCCAGCTGCTCCTGTAGATTCACAATTTCAATACGAAGCCTCTCCTCACAGTGAGCAGCCTGCATATACACATACACTCCCATTAAGTTCCCTCTGGCTTTCTTTAGTCAAATCCACCTGTAAATACACAGAGGGAGCTGTACCTGTAGTGTTGGACTGAGGGAGGGCAGAGTATCTTCTGTTCCTTCATTAACCTCAGTGTCTTCACCTTTTAACTTGGAGAGTTCATTGCAGACCCTCTTCTGAGAGTAAGATAGCTCTGCCTGAGTGGGAAGGTTATACAAACACATGCAATTTATTTGTGGTTACATTAGGTCTTTCATTATTGGTTCATGGTAGGCCAATGCTGCTTTTTGATTGGGCCATTTATCTGCTACTCACCAATCTGCTCTGAACGGCACTTTGCGATTGGCTAAAAGATTTCTGAAGGTCTTGAAGGAGGGCCTCCGAGGTTTGCACCTGAGACTGAAGCACTGACAACTGCACACACACAAAAATACTGAGGTCAACGACTCATTGTTTTTGCTCAAATGTAAAAGTGCATTATAACCACAAATCAATTAACATGCTCGCACCCAAACTTCTTATTCTGCATATCTATTATTTTTAGTTTGCCTGTTCCTTGTTTTAACACAGTTTCTGTACCTGTTTCTGTGTCTCTGCGCTTTGCACGTCCAGTTCTCTCTCAAGCTCGGCTTTCTGCTTTCTAAGCTCTGTCACCTCCTCTTCAAGCTCTACAAGCTGGAAATACCACATTACCATGGCAACAGAATACAAAATTCAGCAGGTTGTGTGAGAGATGGTGACATTATGCATTTACATCACTGATCTATTGGCAACAAACAACCGCCAGTTGAAGGACGAAACACTGACCTGTGCTTGCAGTTTGTCCCAGTCGTCATGCGTGACCAGCCTGTGTCCTGGAGGTGGCAGGTAGATCGCTTCAGGCACCAGCGTTCCCGTGGAAACCAGGGAGGCGGTGTCATCCTGAGGGGGCGGGCGTCTGGGCAGAGAGGGCGTGTCCAGAGAGAAGGATGAGAGGGAGGCAGACTCACAGTGTGGGGGGAAATAGTCCATCATAAGTCCTGTTGTCTCTCCATCTGATCCCTCTGCCAACAGCTCCAGAGGATCAGAGTCCGACCCCGTGCTCTCAGCATCTGCGCCCCGCGGGGGGGAAGAGCCACCCTGTAGTCCTTCAGCAGGGGGAGAGGTGCCCTCCACTTTGCCCTTTTTAAAGCCGCCCTACAGGCACGAAGGAGTGAGAAATGAGAAAGTGAATTAGAGAAAGTAAAAGTGAGAGAGGAACTCCTTATAAAACCTTATCATAAAATAAGTAGAAAATCACATCAGTGCTCAAGTTCTGCTCTACAAACCTTGCTGTCGTGAAGCAGAGCTGCTTTCCTCCACTGAGCGCGCTCGGACTGAAGAGAAGAAATTCGGGCTTCATATTGAGCAGCTGTTTCTATAACGACAACAAAATAGAAAAACTTAAGACTTAGGATCAGTCCATTAATTAAATATTTATTATTCTCAGCCATATTCTCCTGTCTATAAAGCTCCATATTATGACAGAGTAAACTGACGCATTCTCGTGCATGTTTAATGCATATTCTCAGTCTTACTGTGCAGAATTTGTACCGTTTATCAGTGCACTTTATTCCAAATAAAAGAAAATGTTACTGTAATCGTTCATCAAAATGTAACAAATATCGCTGCCTCAGAAATAACTTCCCTTTTGATACGTCACAAATTCTTCATACTTTTCAACCCACTTTAACAATCAATTCCTGGTGGATTAAACCATCATTTTTCTCACTGGATATCATTAGGAACTTTACACTAGGAAAGTCAAACAGATTGCCCATTTTACCCTGTGGTTAAACCATGTGGCCTCGACAACCAATCAACAGCCTTGACCTCAGTTGACCAGACTCTTTCGTCCCTCCCTCTCTCACTCCTTACCTCTCAGAGCCTCCTGCAGTGACTGAATCTCCTCGTCATATTGTTTTTGCAGGTCCTTCAACTCCTCCTGTTTGCCCTGCTCGCAGATCCTCGCCACACCCTGCCAGTGTTCCAGCTGTGCTCGGCACTCGATTAGCTGGGTCTGCAGATCTGCATCGGATTAACGCAGAAGAACTTCTGAAATCTTTCCAAATAACCCTGTTTTCTTTCTTCTTAACTTTCTTTAACAAGTTATATAAAATGAAGAGTTCATTTTGAACAGGTGCATAACAGAAGATAAAACAAGCTTTATAAAACTCGCTATTAGATTAAAACTAAAAAGGAGCATGGAGGGTTAAAACTAAGAATATTTGATCTGTCCATGCAGCCTGCAAAACAGTGCCAAGGGGTTAACCTGGCAAATGTCACGTCAAAAAATACAGAATTAATCGTACTGGTAGAAAGACATCTGTTGATACCTACTGCTGCATTGTCACAATCCTGTCTCTCACAGAAACACGTTAGCAGCCATTGAACGCATGTCCATAACTCCTTGTCAACGATTTAATGCCGTTTCCTATATTTATTTCGTAATCGTGATCTCGGTATGCATGCTACACGATATGCTTGCAAGCTAAGCTCAATAATTTACGGATTTAATCGAATCAATCTCAGACTGACTGTTTATATCTAAGCAAAACTCGATATTTATTAAAGACGGGTTGCAATTTAACAATTGGTTGTTCATACCATCACTGTCTTCATTGCGCGATGGCGACGTCTCTGACACTTCCATGGTTTCGCGTCATTTGGCTCAATATTTTTTCCTTTCGTTTCGATATTCTTCCCCTCGCCCGCATCCGTCTTTTCTTTCCTGTCTGAGCCGCAGCAGGGCCGGGCTTCAACAAACTGCACCAAGAGTTCAGGAAAGAACTTTCGCCGCTTTAAAACTGCGGATGTTACCCAACCATTCTCCCTAGAGTCACACACAAGGAAAACCGTGTCAGGAAACCCTGTGGGTTGCCTAAATAGGCGGTATTTTTAGGCATCTGTTCTCTCGGAACGCATCTAGGATGTTGACTTGGTAGGGCGCTCGCTAGGATTTGAGACGCAGCCAGACGGGACGTGGAAGGTCCCAGCGTCCCTTTATCATCTTCGTCGCAGAATACAAATAGATGGTTTTAAACATTTTCCTTTAGTTGCTCATTTATTTTAATGAGATTTAAAAAAGTAAAACCGACAGTGGATGTTAAAATGTAAGGTTCTCTATAAATACAATTGCCATAGTAACAAGTTTCCGCAAAAATATCTATTGTTGTTACCGCTATAAACCATAGTAGTGTTTTCGGAGAGATTATCCGAATTCACTTTATTTTATTATAGCGGATATGATAATTGTGTTACAGTTACTACGGGTATTTTGCTGCAGTAACTGCGTCATGCTTAATCGCATAGCATCATATTCACACGGCGCCAATTTCAATGTTTATTTCCTGAATATGTATAAGACAAAATAGTTGAACGTAGATTGCACAGGATATTCGTCACCATATACCGCGGCCTAGTGGTCGATGTGATCATTTCCATCAAATCATGTACATGGACTGATTTATAAATACTGGGAAAATAATTTGCTTGAACAATTTGGTCCCTGGAGAATGATCAGGCTGTGGTCCATTGAAGATGCCATATGAAAGAAACAGCTTATATAATTAAGAAAATACTTTTAAAAGACAACACGACACAGCTATATGACTAAAAAACGTAAACAAATGAAATCCTCAAGTACATTTACAATATTTTATTATTATAACAGCACTAACCGTTGACTTGATGTAGAAAACAATGGTATACAAAGCAGTTTCAATATTTCTAGTAAAATTGATCATAATGTGTTTAAACAGTGAGCACGTGGAGTCGTTATAATACATACATCGTATACAAAGTGCTCCTCACTCCTCAGTCATTGTGGTAATGCATCATAGAATATGAAACATTTTAGGTACATTTGGTCTGATGTCATAATGTGGTCCTTCAATTTTCCTGTACAGTAACATTATTGTATTGAAATTAGACTAGAAAGTAAAACACAGTATTGGTCCACAGTTTGATCATTATTAAGTGCTACACGTGGCAAGACCTCTGAGAGCTTGTAGAAACTGCAGTGTGTTACTGAGTGCCCATGAAATAGCTTAGGTGTGTCATCTACAGTATGGGGACAATTAGAGGCAGTTTAGTAGTGTACTTCAGGTTTCTGTATCATTCTCTCTCAACCATGAAGTCTGTTTTCTCTCAGTTCATGTCCTGGTCACCCACACTCTGGCGCAGGTACTCCTCATAAAGATTCTTCTGTAAAAACACACAGGATAAGATGAGCCATCACTTAATCACTAACAGCAGCCATCTTGAATCTCTTGGCTCAAATGCACACTCTACCTTTTTGGACTTGACAGCCTCCTGGACATACTCTAGTTTTTCTTGAAGCTGTCTCTTTTGTTTGCCAGAAAGTGTTGGCTTAGTTCTGAAAATGCAGAACACAGAAATAAACAACAGGAAGGAGAAACACAAAGACATAAGCAACAATATATATGTTAAAGGGATAGGTCACCCAAAAATAAATACAATGTAAAATTAACACATTTTTGCCCCCTGGTCACCATTTACTTTCACTGTATAAAAAAAAGCAGAGTCTAGGTAAACTATCCCTTTAAGAGCGTATATATGTAAAATTTAAATGTGCATGTTTGAATTTATAATAATCCGTTCATTTCACCTGAAAGAAAAGCGAGCGAGGAGGATGAAGATGAAGGACAACACCACCAATCCAGCACAAGTGTACAGCTGAACTTCCCCTGACAGCGACTCAAATGCTTTCACTGCAGGAGCCTGAGCACACATACACACTTATCTATATAACAGTACTTATATAATGCCACAAATACATGCATGCCTGCACATAAGTACTAACCACATATAAAGAGAGAGCCTCTGTGCCGTTATCACCCAGCATGAGGTCCAGTACTTCTCTGGAGAGCGAGCCAAGCACCAGGGCAACGAGCAGCAGCAGGGGCACAGCGAAACCAACCATCCCCAACACACAGCCCTTAAAGCGTGCTCGCCGGTTCCCTAAACTGCATTGCCTACAGTAAGGAAGGAAAGTTACCATATAAAACACTCAATTACTGTAAGTGGATAAAACAAGACCTGGTGAAGTAGCTAGTGTGCACTACCTGTCATTCTCGAGTGTGTCAGTGATGGCCTCAGTGATAAGGTTACAGTCCTTCTCCAGAGAGTTCAGTGTGTTCTGCACTGTCTGGTTAATGGTCTTCTCTATAGTGCGACACACCTCCTCAATCTGATTGACACATCGACTGGGCTGGAAGAGAGGTTGAGGCAGAAAGCCATTAGAAAAGACGCCATGTTATACACTTCATATATAACAAAATTACACACAGAAATGAGAAGCAAATGGTCACAGGCTAAATGGTTTTTGGTTGCACCTTATTGGGGTTGGGCACATAGATGGTGGGCATGTCAAAGCCACACTTGTTGAGTCCTGGACGCTTGCAAAGCTCCTGCACAATCTGCATCATAACTCTCTGGAATAAGAGAAATGCCATAGACTAGTTACTACCTAGTTAACCAGTCAAACCAAATACCATTTCGCTTGTCAAATCCCAAACTCTTTATTTAAGTCAGTTCCTCAAGGAAAGATTAATTTAAGTGAAAAACAATATTTAAAGCTATAAGTAACTATTTCTAAACAATATATCTATCCATCTATATCTATTCATCCATCTATATCCACCCACCCGCCCGTATATGTTTAAGAGCATTTTACTTGTCGATCAGACTCTCCTCCAGCCTCATCAGCTTTACTGAGGTAGAAACGAAGACGGTCTCCATGCTTCTCATTCAGTTTCTCTACAATGTTGAGGGTGCGCTTACATAAAGCCTGTCCCATTGGGTCAAAGAACACCAGGATCAGTTCACACAGCTCACCTGGAACACAAACCAATTCTAAATGTATACATGCATTTTATAACTCTGAAGTGCTTAGTCAAGAACACAGATTAAGTATTTTCAAAACCAAATGGTCATGCTACGTTTACAGTTTTTGTAAGTTGTAAAATGCCCTTAAAAGGTACAGGGCCATGATCTGCATAAACAAATAAATAACACACACATACCGAGCCACAGGATAGCTTGGTCCACATCAAAGGGGTACTTCATATCTCCATCCACTAGTCCAGGAGTGTCAACAAAAGTCACCAAGCTGAAACGCTTTTGTCTCGAAGTACAAATCTCAGTGCTAACATATTCTGACACTCCTGAAACCACACACAGCTGTGTTTCACACATACAGATTCCAGCAAGTTTACAATGCAAACCTACAGTTTGGTGCAACAAACCTTTAAATTCCTGCAGCGGTTTGAAGTGAGGGTACAGATGAAGCGTTGCATTACCCTAAAGCCAAAATAAAAGGTGTTTAAAATGAAACATAAATGCTACACATTTATATCAGCCATGCCAATTTAATGCCCATCTACGTCTCACAAAACAAACTACTAAAGTTTACCGTGAGCGATTCTCTTTTTCGCCCACTTGTAACAAAGCTGAAGCCCTGTGTCTCTATGGCAACCCCTGTTCTTTGGATATGCTCCTCCACATACCTGCAAAGCAATAACTGTATTACAACAACAATTAAAAAA
>JAZGTJ010015741.1:0-13033 GCA_036877575.1 Botia almorhae | reverse complement strand
AGTCATTAGCCATTTTTAAGAAACAACTAAAAACTCATCTTTTTCGTCTCTTCTTCCGCGACTAATTTACTAACTCACCCCCACTTCTACGTGAAAAAAAAAAAAAACATACTGTGTTGAAAAACCTGAGCCATGTGTATAGTACTTATTCAATGCTGTCTCTTATTGTAATCGAAGTTGCTTTCTTTCCTCATTTGTAAGTCGCTTTGGATAAAAGCGTCAGCTAAATGTCTAAATGTAAATGTAAATGACTACTTATGAGAACTCTTTATTATCCCAACTTAACAAAACTATTATATGTTACTAATGTAGGGTGATGGAAATGGAAAAGTTAAATCTGCTGTTTTTAACAACAACAACACTGACTGTAATTAAATACCAAATCAAAGGAGTTAGTTTTTGTTTTTCAGGAACAAATACAACTTTTATTTAGAACACACAATACGGGTGTGGGCACACACACACACACATACACACACAGTCAATACTCTTAAGTGCGCACCACCATGTAGCAGGCCTGTAACGTTGCTTGTGTGCGTTGTGGCCCTTAAATACAAAATCTGAATTGGCCGCTTCACTCCGAAGAGCCAAATAAAAATAAATAAAATACCTGAATGTCCATCGGTGGCCGCCAGGCCCGGTAACGGCTGTCTGACTTCCTTAAATGTCTCTGACTTAGTTCACTGCTCCAGGTATCCCTCGTTGCCAGGGGAATGATAAACTGTATGCTGATTCACCCGAAATCAGGATTGTCATCAGAAGCAACCATATTCAAGAGTCAACACAATTGAAGTTTTATGAACATAACGTTAGAATACAGTATGTCCACTGAAAACGTATGTCTGTTCAGTCTCTCATATTTGTCATCATCGCCGCGGTAAAACTAACAAATTCCTATCAGGCTCTTAATAACAAACTCAACAGAATATAACCAGTATAAAATTATAAACAGTACAAAGTACAAATAAACCAAAGCAATCACAGGCAGTAGGCTTTAATACTCTTTACCAACGATCTGTTAGTAAGACACAATAAAACAAAATCAAGCCGATCTCGACCATATTGTTTCTCCTTCCCCGCCTCTTTCTCACCAACCAATTGTGAACACGATTCCCTTTTGAGGAGGAGGGATACACGAAACATACACCAATAGAAAAACACATAGATGACTAGCTTGTCTAAACCACGTTTTGGCAGGTACATTTCAACCACACTTATATCACCCCAAAATATTAAAGGATCCGGACATTGTCTGTATAGCAAGCTGTGCGTTTAGTATGGAGCACAAAACACAATTTACACAATTAGCATAGTAGTTCCACATTTTTACCCTGGTTACATGTACTTGAATTCAGCATATTCACTGTTAATGACCTCCACAGAATGTGGGCGGTGGAGAATGACCTCATACTTCTTTGCCAGTGTGGCAATATCTGCTGCTCCATACTCAAAACTGATGTCTGAACTCAATTCCAAATGCAGACAACTCTTTTAATTCATCCTCTGGAAAACGAGCATCCATATGATCACAGAGCTTACAAATAAAACGAGTAATCTCACTGGTATTTTTGCTATCGGCTGATGAGGCCCTCATTGCCTCTTTGACACGGTCACTTCACTTAACATCCTTTTCCTCGGTCAAGTATTGGGAACGCAGGAACTTCTCAATCTTTGCACTTGCAAAGCAGTGCCCTTCCATCACAGTCAGGTTGCATCTTTGAATAAAAAGACACAGGTGTGAGAGCTCGCCCAAAACATCTGCCAGAGCAGTGAGAGTAACCTTGAACTTTGAATCAGTCAGCTTTTTGTAACAGTAATTTGCCACTGGATCTCTGTTATCACTGGATTCTCTCTTGCAGTATTCTTCCAGCACAGTGTAGTTCCTCAGAACAGCATTCACAGCTTGGTACCGCGACAACCATCACACTTCGTTCAGAGGCCTGAATGACAGTGTATCCTCATCAAGAATCTTTGCTAGGTCTTCCAATTTTTCCCTCTTTTGGATCTAGAGAAAGTGGAATAAACCGTTCAAAGAAGAGTTTCCACATCAAGCATCAAAGGTACATCTTTCCACGCATCATCAATGCCCAAGTCCTCTCTTTGGGCCACACAATGTTGTTCAGTTAGGTGTGGTATTTGCCGCTTTAATAAAGCTGTAACTGCCTTGTGCTTTCCTAGCATTACTGAGGCACCATCGGAGGTCAGCATCACCATTCTCTGCATGTCTAGTTCATGCAAAAAACTGAGTTATTGCCTGCACAATATCCTGAGCAGTGCATGCTGTCAGCTGGATGATGCCGCCAAACATAGTTTTATGGTTGACGTTATTTTCCTCCCTGTATTTAATATACAGGACTAGCATTTTGTGCACTGTTATGTCTGTGCTCTCATCTACGATCAGGGCGTGCCAAGGTGCATTTTTAACTTTACACATCATCTCATTCTGCACTATTTGATTAATTGAATTCACAAACTCAAAGGCATAATTTTTGCTTCATCAGCTTTCTGGTATACTCACGTGATCGTGAATTTGTTAAACTGACAGCATAGAAGCATTCATGTTGATGGCTAGTAGAATATTGTTGATAAGAACTTTAACTTGCTCAGGGTTGGATTTCTTTACAAGTGACAGCTCGTTTCTCTTCTCTCGGTCTTTGGCGCTCTCCCCCAACAATGTACTGATCCCCATTCCCGTCTTACATCTTCTTACAATTTCAACCGCTTTCAAATGACTTTTGTGCTGAATGTGACGCTTGAGGTAGTCCAGCTTCCATTCTGTCCATACTTTTCCGTCTGAAAACTCGCTTGCTATTTTGGCTTCACAACATGTTTTGCAGAGCAGACCTTTCTCGCTCGATAAAGAAAAAATCTCACCCAGTTTCACCCTTTTTTCTTCTGTTTGCACATACTCTGACAGCCATTCCATCTTAAAAGAATTGCATTTCTTTTTTACTTTGGCCCGTTCGTTTTGCCATTATTATAAAGGGTCAACATAAGCAGCACTTAGCATCGTTCACACCGCTTTGCTAGCTAAAACACCGGTGGCAACACATAACGATGCTGTCATAGCCTGTCAACGTTGATTAGCTGCGTAAATACGTATGTGAATCGCATCATTGGCTGGAGCAGCCAGTCACCGGTCACTCACTGACTCACATTGCAAAATAGCACAGATTGAATTGTGTTTATTTTATTTTCAATTCAGGTTGGATTTTTTTTGTGCGCAGAGACCGTGTCAGCAGTGAGCAATTGCACACGCGCGTAGCTTAGAGGGAACAGTGGTGGCAAATTGAATCTGATGAAGGAACTACAACCATTCCTGGATTTGTTTATTATTATTCTCTATGTGGCTCCTTCACTTCAGGTCCTGTAAAATGGAGCCCAGAAACCTTAATGTCTCCATAGCTGCCCCAAGGTTTCAAATAATAAAAGAGCTTCTATAAAACTTCATTGAATGTGCCAGCTTTGCAAATCAATCTTAGCATAGGGTTTATGTAGTTATAGATCAAAAAGGGGTCATTCTGTGTACAGGCATATTGATATTAGTTGAAACTGAGCTCATGTGCTGATTTCACACAGCAGAATACATATTTTTTTTTCCCATTCAAAAACCGTGTAAAACACCATTGCTTCTCTGCTGTAAAATGCTCAGTTCAGTTCAATTATAGTGCTTTTCTCAATGTTGCATTGCTGCAAAGCAGCTTTACATATGAAAAAAGTTCAGATAAAGAAAATAGCAAAATACACAGAACACGTTATTATTGATAAAGATGATATTATTTTCCACATAGGATATATAAGTTAAGTATAAGGTATATAAGTTAAACTAACAATACTAAGATTGTAATAGGTTTAAAAACAGCATAATAAACATGATAGCGTATTAAACCAGACATGCCTTTCCAGTTTAGGTGGAAATATCCCTAAGAGAGTAAATTATATAGAAAGGGAGAATAATAATATACATAAGTAATCTGCAAAAATACCATGCACTGTACATCAGCATAACAGAAATCTAAAAGAAAAATATGGCTGCAAGCAGCAATGATGGGCCCAAGCACTATTATGCAATTGCAATGTTTTAAATGTATCAAATAAATGTATTTTTAAAAGTTGTCCAGCTTGATGAGAACAATGCATGTACCAAGTTTGGGGGCCGTAGGTGAAATGAACCCCATCATATTAGTTTAAAGGGGTGCTTCAAAGCTCTCCCCACCATGTTCGTGCCTAAGCTTTTGCCTACATATAATGCTGATCACTATGATGTGTATGCCAAATTTCATCACACTTTAAGCATATTAAGAACCTCATATACACCTGAATATAGTTTTAAAGTGTGATGTGCTACCATGGCAACAATATTTAAGCTATCAAAAAACCTTTCAAAACTTTACATTTTTCTAAACAAGTCGGGAGTGACTGCTAAATTTAAGCGCAAAAAATTTAAGTGGCACAACTCCTGTTGCCAGTTGGTGGCGCTATGACCATGTCCACAAGAAACATAAATCGCTCAATGCATGGTATGCATGGTATAGATATTAGAGGCTTCCTGTTTACATTTATCCCTGCCTTGCCTATGTGCTAGCCTTTGCCCAGGTCTAATAAAAATTTAAACAGTTTGAGGGGCAGTGCCAAGAAACCAAAACTCCGATGATGTATATGTGAGCTGTGCAGCAATGCTCAAGTTCGCTGATGACACAACCGTAGTGGGTCTCATCAGCAAGAACGATGAGTCAGCATACAGAGAGAAGGTGCAACGGCTTATGGACTGATGCAGAGCCAACAACCTGTCTCTGAATGTGTAGATGGTTGTGGACTTCAGAGGGGCACACCATGACCACTCTCCGCTGAACATTGACAGCTCCTCTGTGGAGAGCAGCGCTTAAACTTTCTGAGAAGACTAACGAAAGCACATCTTCCACCCCCCCATCCTCACTACATTCTACAGAGGGACCATCGAGAGCATCCTCTCCAGCTGCATCACTGCCTGGTTTGGGAATTGCACCGTCTCGGACCACAAGACCCTTCAGCAGGTAGTGAGGACATCGGAGAAGATCATCGGGCTCTCTCTTCCCTCCATCACGGACATATACACCTCACGCTGCATCTGCAAAGCCATCAGCATTGTGGATGACCCCACACACCCCTCCCATACACACTTTACCCTCCTAATGTCTGGCAGACGCTACCGTAGCATTCGGACCCTCACAACCAGACTGGGCAAGACCCCCCCCAGGAAGCTCTTGTGTTCGGGGTTAGGTGGACAGAGCAGAGACTGGATGAGGGTGACCGCGCTGCCGGAGTCCAGAAGCGCCCGCATCGGTTTCCCATTCACGATGATATCCGCCTCTGGAGCCGCAGGTGGCACGCACTGAAGGACAAGGGGGTGTTGCGGGTCCAGCGGTGGGCATGGACTCGTCCAGTGGTGAGGGGACCGTCGGCCTGCCAACTGTGCGCGGGGTGCCCTCCAGCGTGCGCTCCTGGACCACCCTCTGGGGGAACAGCAACGCTCTTCCCCAGCCTCTCGGTGGTGGACAGTGTCCGCCAGCTCGATCGCCTCCACCAGGTCGAGGACGGTGGCGGGGTTCCTCATTCCGACCGCCTGGCGATGGGACTGTGGCAGCGCTTGGAGAAGACCACTCGCTCCGCTACCTGCGCTGCGGTGGGGTCCCCCTCGAGCAACCAGTGTTGGGCGATGCGGGTCAGCTTGGCGGCCTGGGCACGGGCTGGCACCCGGGTTTTATACTCCCACTCGTGGAACTTCCCTGGGCCACCCCTCACGGTTAGCTGTGTTTTCGAAGACCCGCAAGAACGCTTCCACATCGTCGGCTAAAATTTTTGGCAGTAAACGGGTGGCTTGCGCTCGGGGGTCGGGCAGCGGAGCGTGCTGGGCGGCATGGGCACGGATGGCAGCGAGCTCCTCTTCAGCCCTGCTCTGCCGCGTGGCCAGATGCTCCACGATTTGTTGCCGGCAGACGCTAACTTTAACGCTAAGGTCCTCCACGCTCTGGGGGAAAAGCACACCGTTCTCCGCTGCAACAGATAAACAGAAAAAAAAAGTGATCTTTAAATGTGGACTGCGCAAACACTTGCCTGTGATTCTTCAAATAACTGCCCGCATTCTCCACCAGATGTCATGGGTGAAGAATTACAAGACAAGGCAGGCTGAGTGAAAAAGCCCCGGAGGGTGGGTTTATTACAATAAAAGGTTGAATAACGTGCAGGAAACGGTGAAGTTTGCGTGGCTGGTGCTCTGTGCGCTCCTCGTAACGGTGAAAGGGAGTGTCCAGGCATGCTCCGGGTGGGCTGTCGGTCACTCGCTGCTTTCTACGAGGAGAAACAAGAGAGGTGTGTCAGCATAACCAAGTCGAGATCAAACTCGTCTTTAGCGTGGGCGTCAGCGGCTTTTAACGCCGCACGCTGATGAGGTGCAGTCGTGACCGATCAGCCGGTGATGAGGGCGTGCAGGTGCGGCGTGTTGGTTGCCAGGGCGACGCTGATCAGTCCGAAGAGGCTCGTCACAATATATATATATATATATATACACACACACAACTGGACATTCCCCACCCTTCTCTTTTGCACTAAGTGTATTTGCACATCTGGCTGCCAAAACTATACTACCCATGTTTACATTTGTTACCACTGTCTTATGCTGTCTGCACATGTTTTTGCACTTGTGCACTTTATGTATATACTTTGGTTAATTTATGTAGCCCTTATGTCCGTGATGTTTAGTGTTTGTCTTATGTAGCACCTTGGTCTGGAGAAACGTTGTCTCGTTTCACTATGTACTTGTATATGGCTGAAATGACAATAAACTCCACTTGTAACTTGTATGTGATTCGGTTCGTGTGAGGGAAGGAAGAAATCGGAGTCAGTCAGGCTGGCTGAGGCTCGTGGAAACTTTATTCAGTATCTCCTAGTACAAAAATAAAGTGTGCGCTCTTGCGGCTAACGGCAACATAAATCCACAATTAACCTTGAAAACTTTGTTTAACAGCTCCGCCCTGAGTGCTCAGCCGGTCTCTCTCTGCTCGCTCGCTCTGTCTCTCTCTTCCCCACGGTGTCTCCACGCCAATCACTGTAACGAGCAACAGGTGAATGTCGTTTCGCAATTGACCTACTTACCGCTAGTCTCCGACCGCTAGTCTCTCTCTCTTGCTGCAGCGTCCGCTAAACCACGCCCCCCTCGCCACAGTATAAATGGAGAAAAACGGGCCATTTTTTGGCACATTAAAACTTTAAAGGTAACCCTGTTTGGTTACAACGGAAAGCTTATAATAATGTTTTAGAAAGAAATCATTTCAAGCATGGCACATTACCAAAAACGGCCATCGGGATGCTCCAAAACACCATTTCGTAAACAAATGACCAGAGGTAGAGAAAGCTTTATAGATTAGAATAAAAAAAAAATCCAAACAACTATTTACAAACTAGGTTACAAGTGTTAACATTGAAAAGAATTCACAAACGTTGTTCACCGATTATTCACAGAAATTATTATTGATTGCTGGCGATCTGTTTTTAAAGATGAGCATACAGTGTAAATGGCCGCAGTAATAGGCAATCATCATCAAACAGCAATCTGCCCCAAACAATATGCAAAATAAAAGTTTCTCCTCATAATGTACATAAATAATTTACGTAAAAAGCGCTGGTAAAATGAGCTTCCAGACACCACCCCATCTGATTTGACGATAAACTTAAAGAAACAACTTACAGCTCATCCGTTTTGCTTGACCTATCGCTGATGCTTTGATGTTTACCTTGTTTACCATTGTTAAAAAACTGTCTACACTAGGCTTTTATGGTTCTTACACAGTAAATTTTCCTGAGTAAAATTTACTCAAATTGAAGAAAATTCTACTCTATGCCAGATAACATTTGGTCCCTCTCTAAAAAGAATAAAAGTTACTCTTTTGATAGCGTTCACTGTAAAAAAAAAAAAAAGTGTAATATACGGTAAAATACCAACAGCTGTGGTTGCCAGAAGTTCACCATAAAATATATGGTCACAATGTGAAATGCTTTACAAAATACTTTTTGATAACCCGTAAATTTTACATTTAAGAACTGCTGCTTGTTTACAGTACATTTCTGTTAAATAAAACAGATATATTGTAAACATGTTTACAGTAATTTACCTACAACAAAAGCAGTTGTAAATGTAGATTTTCTTACAGTAAACTACTGTTAATATAATAAATTCAATTAAATTCAACTTTATTTATATAGCGCTTTTCACAAAATGTCATTGTTACAAAGCAGCTTTACATGTACGATAAATGTACACAGCACACATAGACAGACACACAGACAGACACACAGACACACAAACAAAGAGAAAACAGGTGATATTATGCATGTTATACAATCATATATGGGGTATGAATAGATAGTATGAGAATAATTTAATAATAAGTTCAAAATTAAAGCTGATTTAAAGCTGATTACAGCAGCCTCCTGACAGGCAGTACAAGAGCAGGGGAGCTGCAGCCAACGGTGGCGAGGAAAAAAACTCCAAAGGGAGACAAAACCTCGAGAGAAACCAGGCCCAGCCAGGAGAACCAGTTCTCCTCTGGCAATACTGCTGCATCTCTACAAGCTCGCCAGTGCTTGCACAACTAGACTAAGTGAGCAAAGAACTATAAATAAAAGAAAGTGATGCATTTAATATTATCCTTAATGTTATTGTGGTATTATGTGGTGTGCGATAGGGACATCGGATGGCCTCCGTTTTTCAGCTCCATCATCTGGAATAAATATACTGTCAAACTAATTGCATTCTATTTACGTAACAAACACAATACAACTGTATAGAATATTATAGTATTTTATTGTAATGTTCAATTTTACAGAAAATTACCGGCAGCTGTGGTTGCCAGAATTTCACTGCAAAAAATACGGTAAAATACAAAAGGCATTACAGTTGTTTGCCACAGATTTTACAAAAATCAGTCAGGTTATTGGGATTGCTAAATGAACTAATAAATACTGTCTATAGTAAATCAAGGCACAAACCATAATTATTAGATTGTAAAGAAACAAATTCTGCACACAGGCACTGTGGTAAAACAGTCTGAGCTGATCCAATAACTTGACCAGTGTACTCACAAAGTCGTGTTGATCTTGGAAATAAAATGTGTCCATATAAATTCAGGATAATCAATGATGACATAAACATCAATCAGGGCCGCTTGTCTGGTTGAACAACAGTAATGAGTCCACACTTGACGGAAGACATGGGACTGAGTCAGTTCGAGAAACTGGAAATGTACTGCTTGAAGACTTGAATGTTGTCACTATTTCAATGTGGATTGGCATGATGTATCTGCAGAAAACAGACACAAAGACAAGTTAGTTCATAAGCAATATGCTTAAACAGAGATAAACTTCTTTTGTCAAATTGATTATTAATGAACTACACACAAGCAAGCAACACTCTGAATTATGCAGTCTACTTTGATAATCAATACGATCTACACCTATTGTAGCTGAAAAAATAAAGCACTGTTTATTTCATTTGTGTATTTGTACTGTGTATCTTTGATCTTTTTAATAGTGAAAATAAAATGATGAAATAAAGACTTTTTTATCATCCACTAATAGTTTGAACTGAGTGTTGTGCTTGAATCTGCCTAGCATTTGTTACACTGAACTATACCACTACTTACCATTAATTGTCCTTGAGACTGCTGTCTTATTGGGTCCAGACTGACTGAAGAGAGTTGGAACAGAGTCTCTTGCTCACAGGATACAATGTTCAGAA
Source organism: Botia almorhae (assembly GCA_036877575.1). Classification (NCBI taxonomy): domain Eukaryota; kingdom Metazoa; phylum Chordata; class Actinopteri; order Cypriniformes; family Botiidae; genus Botia; species Botia almorhae. The sequence continues at coordinate 3,261 of JAZGTJ010015741.1, read as the reverse complement.
AACTGGAACTTTGAGCTGGTGCTGACATGATCCTCTTTGCAAAAAGGAGATAAGAAACAAAAAAGAAAAAAAATGATAACATTAATAGTTAAGTGATAACAAATTTTATAGCATTTACACATTAGCTACAGTAAGTGCTTCGCTTAGAAATATTAAGCAGGTTGTGTTATATCCAACTAAAAAAGTAATCATCGTCAACATTATGTAAACAATGTACATGAATTTATAATACATTTTACTCAAGATCTTTTACATGCATGCATACAAGCTTCACTAAGATGACAGAATGTGGTGAACGTGTGGTAATATTAATCTGTAAATGTGCAAGCAACTTTAGTAATATGATGTTAAAAGTTTAGAAAAATATTTATAAAAACAATATTTTACACATCAGTTGAGATCAAGCATTAGGACCTCTGTTTTGAAATTAAAAACTGATATATGCACAGATATAGAATGAAAGATTGTGAACACATTTATGTTGTAATAAAATACTCTTTAAAAAAAAAAAGAGATTTTATTTCCACAATTTTATAATATCAATGACAACAGAGTAAAGTTATTTGAGCAGCTGACCAAAAGGTAACATGTATGATCTGATAGGGCTGGGCGATATGGCTGAAAACAGTGTTTCATATCGGTCGATATCGATAATTATCAATATTTTTTATGACCCAATTAAAATAAGGACCAGAAGAAAAATATATTACATTTAAACATTTTTATTTCTACATTGAATTGCGCCCCGGGCGAAACTCCTTCCCGGCGCCCCTCGACCATCTCGCACCCGTTTCCTCCAAGTTCGTGTGCCGGCCCTCACGTGTCATGAGAAAATGCCGCCCCTGCCTCTGATCATAATCCCCTCAAGGCATCTGGCTCCAAAGTGTGAGCGCGGCTAAGGTGGTACATCAAGTTCGTGGTATTACCAGTCTTGGCGGGGACGACGGTCTCGCATAATTTGCAGACGACATTGGTCTGACTACGGTCAGACTTATAATACCCAAAAAACTGCCATGCTGGCGAGCTGACTTTTCCTCTTTTATTTACAATTTCCTCGCTCGCTGCCGGCGCTTATTTTCTGCTTATGAAGAGGAATCCAGCAGACCAGCACGAGACAACGATATGGCGCAACCAAACTGATACTGTTACATGATTGGCTGTTAGCGTGTCACTCCATACGTTGCTAGGTTACCAGAGAGCGAGTGCCTTTGTTAATGCAACCAAACTTGCTTCGCAACCTCTGTTTTCTTCCGATGAAGAATAAAAAATATTTAGTTTTATGGAACATATTTTTTATTGATATCGATCACGTGTCTATCGCGATACATATCGTTATCGTTTTACCCAGCCCTATGATCTGACAAATATTGATGCAGGGCAGTTACTTCAAAAGCTTATGAATGAAATGTACTCACTGAAGCTTAGCACTCTGAGACTTGGCCATCCCACATTTCTGCAAAGTTGGAAGCACTGAAATTTCCAGCTGTGCAAGTTAAAGAAAGGGTTAAATAATTAAATAGTACTTCAAACGTTTTTGGTAAGAAAGTAAAGGAATTTATGTATAATGAACAGCAAAACTTACTGCTATTTATTCTTAAAAAGTATCCAAATCCAAATGGATACTGTCAGGAAAAAGAGATTGAAGAGGTCCTTGTTGCGTACAACACCTGGCATAACATAACAAAACAGGTAAAGGGAAAAATATTGTCCTAAATAAGACAACATATTTTCAAGCATATCTTTTACTCTTTTAAATGCAGTTTGCAAATTACATAAATAAATGGCCACATTTAGTGAAAAACCAACAGTTGTGCCTCACAAGTGGCTAATCAGGTTCAACACATACCATTATTGTAGGGATGTGCATCTCCATAACTGAGGCCGATGCAAAATGCATCTTGATGCATAGCCAACGATACAATACATTAAAGATACATGAAGCAGCTAGCGATGCGATGCGATTCGATACACCCGTTACGATGCAGTGCAATCCGATTTCGTTTCGATTCGATTCAACACGATTCGATGCAGTATGATGCAATAAAACAAATATAATGCTATGCACTTCAGTATGTTACAGATACTTTTATTTCTTTGTTTCAGACAACAAATCATAAATTAACTTAAGAGCTTTCTGATTTGTAGTGCATGACACTTACATAAATAGGCTTTGGTAGAGCAAAAAAAAGATTAAATAAAACAAAATGCTTTTTTTCCTGTTCTGTCTCCACTTAAACTTTTAACAACTCAAACATTTAACAGTGAAACAATTTAAGGATGCTGCTCAGAGATAAACTGAAGAAATGTTCCATAACTTGGTAGCAGATGATTGTGCTTTCAGCAGACAGGCTTACTCAGTGAACAGAAAACAGGTGCTATTTTGACATAAACAATAATAATAAGTACAAAAAAAACCTTTCACAAACAGTTATTTCAATGCTAGAATACTCCCCGTGTGAGCCTCATTGAACACTCTAGTCTGTAGAACGTGGTTTTGCAAAACCCATTTATCGTCAATATAGTGTGCTGTGACAGTGATATACGAGTCAGTGGCGCAAGACGTCCAGCCATCAACCGTAATTGCAACTCTTTGGGCACTGCTTAATGACTCGGCTATCTCTCTTCGGACTTTGTCATACATAATAGGGATTTGTTTCTCGGTAAATAGCTTCCTATCTGGTATGTGGTACCTCGGCTCCAAGACGTGGAGGAGGTATTGGAAGCCCTCGTTCTCTGTAACGCTGTAAGGCTGAACGTCTTTACAGATAAAAAAGACGATTGCGTCGGTTATTGCCTTGGAACGAGCAGAACTGTTAGGCAGCTGCGATTGAAAAAAGTTTTGATCGTTTGCTCACCCGGCGTCCCGCTAGCAGTAGCAGGTTCAGCTGAATCCGAGTGAGAGGAGGAGGCCGGAGTCTCCAAACTCACACCGTGTCGGCGCTTCAAGTGTGTTGTCAGATTCGTCGTGCTGCCTGTATATTTTATAGTGGCACGACATATTTTACAAATTGCATGGGTTTCATCAAGATTTCCAGCATTCTTATAAAACCCAAAGTGTTTCCACACACTAAATTTGTAATTACTTGGTGGAGAATGCAGCTGCTCTACCTCTGCCATGTTAATTTATGCTCTATGTGACTTTCTGGACACGCCCCGGACTCTGTAGTGTTGTGATAGGCTACGTCATATTCACGCAGCAGTGAAGAGAGACGTGCTTGAGAAACAGTTTAGAGGGGAGAAAACGATCTGGAAAGTGGAAAA
>JAZGTJ010015739.1:0-13164 GCA_036877575.1 Botia almorhae | reverse complement strand
GGTTATAGATAATCATTAGCATAATAAAAATAATACAATTGAAATCGTGTTTCAAAACTGTATGAATATTACAATGAATCACATCTGAGAATGTTTAAGGGTGTGAATGCATCTCAATAAATAGATGAATAATTATGATGCTCTTTGTTCAAGCGCAACATTTGTAAGTATTACAATAATGGACACTGTCGTTATGGAGATAAGTGCCGGGATGAGCACATATGCAAACACTTTGTGAAGGGCTCGTGTCGCCACGGCACCGCATGTCTTCTGAACCACAATCCTACTCCTACTTTAAATCCATCACCTGCACAAAATGAAGCTCAGGGCAGAAGGCGTGGTAGACATGGAAGAAGGAGCAGTCCCTCATCTGGAGGTATGTGTGTGATGATGTACGTGAAGGCCCGCTCATTTATTCAGTTAAATCAATAATCATTTCCTTCATCACTTACAGACAGCGATGATGACAATGACGACAGGCTGTACAGATGGCAGTTGAATGTAGGAAAGGGCTGGGAGGACATTTCCCATGATTACATACTAGAAGCTCAGTATTCACGGCCCAACACCAAAGGAATAAAGATCTATAACACCTCTGCTGGGTATGTATGGCGGCCATGTTTACCGCAACACATCAGTTTTTGTGTCAGTTAAAAGCTGCCCATTTCTGGTGCTAAACTGAACTAAAAAAATCTGAAAATGCTAAAAACATTCTTTGATTAAGGACGTTTGAAACCAAAGCAATTGTGTCCACGTGTACGAAACTGATTCAACAAACATGATGTTGTATTTGTTGTTTTAAAAAATTGTCATAATTAAATTACCTCACTTTCCTCATTGTCTTCATCTCATGTTAAAGGGCTATTTCAATTGATTTCACAAAGATGAGAGTTCTTAAGAAAACAAATATTCGAGTCCGCCGTAAGGGTTCGAAACAGGCTGAGTGGCTGTGGTATTACCGAGGTAATCACGGCTGGTACCAGTATGGAAAGAAGGTAGGTGTATCTTCGGTAAAAAGGCCAAATTTAAGTCTTTATTTACCATCAGTCTTACCCATTAATGAGATGTTAACCACTGTTAACAGTAAAACAGACTAACTACAGACTAGCTTTTTTTGTCATTTTGGAGCTTGACAGCACCAGTCATGTTCTTAAAAAAATCTTAAAAAAACAATCATGCAGGATTAGACTGACATTAGGAAGTAATAATAATTAAGTAGTAATAAGTTTATTAATAAACATCATGGTATATGGAATACAGAATGAGTGTATGCATTGTTTGTCTTTTTAGGGTTCAAAGGGCAAAGCCAGTCCAATTGAGAGCTCAAAACTGGAGAAGGAACACCAGAGCAACCCACAGGGTTCGGTTCAGTTCTCTGTTGACTCTCACACATATGAGATTAACTTAAAAGGTTTGTTTCAAACATGGCTGAAAAGTATGTTGTCAGAATGTTGTATGTTTTCATTCCCTACACAGGATTGGTCACATTCAGTGATGTGTGTGTGTGTGTGTGTTTCCAGGAATGTATCAGGAAAATTTATCTTCACACCATAAAAGACGGGTTAGGCGGCGGCCTAAATATGAACCGCCTCAGACCGGAGTGTGAGTTTAATACCTTTGCTCTGTTTACATTGTAAACAGTAATGAGTAAATGACCTTATTCCACAAATAAATGAAAGTAATGAAAAGTAATAATGTCTCTTAAAACCAGAAAGATCAAGTTCATCTAACATGCTATTCACAAAGAGTGAATGTAACCAAGTTAATTTAGTAAACTTACATTTGAGATTAAAAGTTTCAACTTATTTTAAATGAATCAGTTTAAACTGACTGTGTATAGGGTATAGAGAATAGTTGATTTAAATGTAGAAAAAGCTGAAACCTATATTTACATTGCTTTGACCATACATAAATAATGTAAAGTAATGTCTAGAACCTTTATTATACCAAAGAATATTAATGAATGTAGGTAGATATAAGCGTAACAAATTCAAAACATTTCCACATTACAAGTAACGTTTAATTATGACAACATTACATTTTAAAGCTGTTTAAAACTATTTACGTTAATATCACAATCAAAATACATTTAAATGTCATGCACATTAATGTCTGTTCACTTAACAGAATAAAACAGTTAGCCTCCAGCTTCAAGAACTTGGTGGCTCCTTTAAATAAAGCTCCAGAGTGGCAGTTTGAAGGGAGGGCTGGGAAATGGCACACCTTCAGTAACACGGTAAAACTCCTTCTTTACAAATGGATCATGCCTTTTGTGTATCATTAGTGACTTTTAATGACATACAGTAATTAGGCAGTAACTAACCTGTATTTATGCCTGTAGGGAAGTTAAAATTACTGTTTATCATGTTTGCTGTTCTCTGTGCGGATTTCTCAATAGGGTGGATGTTCAGTCTCAAGTGACGACATCGAGAGCTGTTACCAAAAACATAAAAACACAATGAGCTTCAGTGTGAACGCTGACCGCTACACCCTTGATTTTTCAAGTATGTCAAAAAACATTTTACAAAAAAAAGACACAACTGTTCAGATCTCTTGATCTCTTGAAAGCTATTTTAACGCTTTGGGTACATTCAACTTTTTGAACTTTTTTCAATTTAGGGATGACTCAAGTAAACCAAACAACAAACGCCAAACGCAAGGTCAGGCGAGTCTAACGGTGATCGTGGGCTCAGGATCCTGAATTTAGGATGAAGTGATCATGATTTAGGCTATTTGATGTGGAATTGATTGTTTTGCAAACTGCCAGAGAACATTGAAGTTATACAATTATGTTTACAAGTGATATTTTTAGATTCGTTTATCGTTATCTATAATTTGAATATTTGAATGTAGAAATGTACCATAAGCAAACGCAGATTTTGCTTTTTCTATAATGATAAACAATGTCTGTATAATGAAGAGATATATACGTTATAATCACATCTTTATTAACAAGACAATTGAACAACATTACCAATTATGTGATTTTTAAACAATGTAACTGCCACACTGTTATGTATGCTGAGGGAGAGAGAACCCATGCAAAGACAGCTTGTAACAGAAAATGACTTTATTAAATAAAACTACCCAGAGGAGGAAAAAAAATCAAGGAATTAAACTGTAAAACTAAAACATAACCAAAACACAGAGGATAAGAAAACATTTAACAACCAGCACATGACCGTAAACACATGGGCATTAAATAGGAAAGGAATTAATGTGGGTAATGAGGGAGGGCAGGTGAAGGGAATTAACTAAAAAACTAGATTAACGAGGAAACAAGGGGGCGGGGTCAGAGAGCACATGGCCAATGTAAACAACCAAAGGCCACGTGCTTCCACAAACGACAAAGACTCAGAGCATGAGTCCAGATCTAGACATCATGCTTTGACATAAACACAGGTAATGTCAGCATCATGGCAAGGCAACTAGGAAAACTCAGGACAAGAATCCAGGACTCTGACACACACAATCATTGTTTGCATCCTCGATGTATGTTTACCTTGATTTATTTTCTAAATTCTTTCTTAGAATCAAGCTGTTCGCTAGCTTGCGTAAAGAAACAGTATAAAACATATCAGGGGATACACACGGTTACTGTGTGAATCTCCAAAGGAAAGAAACCAAATAATCTCTTTAATTACTAGACTGCAAAGAGCAAAATGATGTTTTTTAAATTTTAAGTGAAACAGCTGTCAGCATCTTGGCACTATATAGAATGTGATGTGACAATCATTGGTTTGAAAGCATTAATTTTGACGGGTTTTTGTATTGTACAAACTGAACTCAGAAATGTAAACACTATGTAAGAGCTTTGTGTGTTTTGTAGTGCAGGGATTGTCTTCCTATGCAAAATTAATTTTGTCAAGTATTTTCCACACAATATTAAACATTGCTCACCAACATTTCTGTTTCTTTTTGAAAATATGAATAAAATGTTTTCTGTGCGTGTATGAATGTGTGTGAGTGCTGGTGCCTGTTCCACTATATCTAGGAGTAGACAATGAAAACACCGAACAGATGACAAAGTCCATGACGATCACTGACATCATAAAGCAATTTCATACATATTTAAACAGTTTTCATAGTGATAATATTTCGAAATGTCTATTTACACTAGGTGCAAATATTTTTGTCTACTTTCGCATCTGATCACGTGTTTGTACGCTAAGAGAATCTGAAACTAAAGAGCGAAATGAAACTAATAATATAGTTAATATATATAAATTATCTCGTATATAAGTCATATAAGTCATTTTCGGTGCTTAATAACAATAAAATCTTTAAATGCAAGCCACCCACGATCCGCCAAACACCGGGGAAGCCGTCGGTTTGTTTAAGCAAACGTCGCGTCACGAGGCTGAAAGGAAAACGAAACCGCATCGAATCTTACGGTATAGCTTTCATTTGGTAGTTCTGACAAAACCTTTGAAAAGATTGAATATAAGCGTTGTTTGGTACTATCGCAGCACTGAACTGTCTAGGAACCATGTTAGGTGAGTGCCTAATCACTTATGATGTACTTTATTACAACTTATTACAACTTACAAATGTCATTACAGACAACTCTGAATGCAATATTATACAAAGATTGTTTGTTTAGAAGTGTAAAAATGAGTATGCGGAAGAAGATCAGAGGTATGGAGTAATTATGATCATAAAGGTGATTTCTGCTGTTAGGTAAGTGATACTTCGGTATTACGTTGTTTAAATGATGTATTCGAAAATGGATTTTATTTCGAAGAAAATCAAGAATGTATAATAAAATATTTTAATGTCATCGCATCAGATGTCAAAAATATCAAACCAAACATTTTAAAACAGCCTGTGATAACGTGATTTTTAGTAGAAGTAGGTCAGCTCCCCTCAAGATCACACAGGTGTAATAGTTTACTAACCACAGATGTAATTCATCACAATAATGCCTGACAAACAGAAAGTGTGTAGATTCTGTGCTGCTGCATATTGTGTAAATTCTGTGTATTTTTACCTCATCTATAGTCCATTATTGTGTATAGTGTGTTTTCACTCCTTGTACTTATGTCAATAACGTAACAACAGAAGTAAAATAAAAGTACTCATATATTTATCAAATGCCTTTTCTTGATGTTGTATCGCAGTCATTATTTAAAATCAATTTTTTGCGAAGCCGTTCAAATATTTTTAAGTGTGTTAAAAGTGTCCAGGTCACGTCACATACTGTACTCTGATGACATGTTAAGATGTGTATATATTTTTTGCATTAAATTTTATAGGCTGTAACAGTTCAAGAAGAATCGCAGGAAGACGCAACAACTGCATCTAACAACATGGCTTCCAGTAAGTCAGTGTCATTTCATTTAGTTTTATGTTGGTCGGTTAACACCATGTATTCTATAATCACATATTTGATACTTTCCTGATTTTTATCATTTCATTTCTCCATATTTCTATGCTGTCTCAGCTGTTTGTTCATTTGTTTCTGTAAAGCTGTGAAAAGCGCTACAGAAATACAAATGAATTGAATTAAGTTTTATTCAGTGTGTTTATGAGTGTGTAATGCAGGAAGGACGATTCGCTTATTCATTCATTCATCATTCATGCAGCCAAACTACTGTTTTATTAAACATACTGTACATGTTATTAAATAAAGACAACATTTCAGTGTTCTAGTTTTGCACCCTGTTCCTTTGTTCCTTCCTTCCTGTCTTCATTCATTCATTCCTTCATTCATTCATTCATTTGTTCATTTATTCATTCAGATAAATCTTATGAATGGCAGTTGTTTGATGGACAGCAGTGGTATAGTATCTGTAATGATATTGTCATTGAAACTCATTACTGTCAGCCAGGAGCTTCTGGGATTACCATCTACACCAGCAAAGGGTGAGTTTAGCCTTCAGCAAATCCTAGTATTGTATTACAGTAATTATCATTGTATATTCATATGCAATCTATTTCATAAGAATTCAAACAAATAAATCAGTCCTATATCAATAAATATTGAGTGTTGTTCGGTTCGTTCAACAGATCTCTTTATATTGACTTTGATGCTATGACAGTCAGTGGACCTGTTTCTAACCTCGGTGTACAACGCAATATAATTCTGTCCAACAACCAGAAACAAAAAGTGGGCTGGTACTACAAAGATAACAGTTGCTGGTGTGAATATGGATCTCAGGTACGTGCGCTCCAAAACATGCCAAAACATAAAATCTTATTTATGTTGTTTAAATAAAGTAGCTGCTAGTTAAAATAGCATATAAATATATAACAACCATGTAAAGTGAAAGTGGCGTGTTAGTTAATGTAAGGTAACCCATACTTGAAATGTGACCGCTGCAATTAAATCAAGAACACACACACACCCAAGGCGGTGGGTTTATAAATACACAGCTTATCGCAAACATGTTTGCCTTAAGCACACTGATACATTGAGGCAAGAGTCAACTATATAATGAATGTAGCTTTTCACTGAGACGTTGCACTGTGTTCTCTTAGGACAAGCATATTTTTCATATATGTTACACCATGTTATCATATTTTTATTGGTACGTGTTGTCACATGGGTTTAAAGTCTCTACAGGTGTGTGGGTACTGTGTAATAGTTTGTAAAGGTGTCTTCACAGCAATGCAGTAAGTGATAAAGGGTTATAGTTTTAAAAGTAGTTAGTAGTAGTAAAACAGTGTACTTGTAGCTCAGTTGTTAGAGCGTTGTGTTAGCAACGCATAGGTTGTGGAAACACACAGACTAATAAAAAATGTAATACTTATAGAGAAAACACAAAATATATTTTGAAGTATGTTGGTTACCAAACCTGAAAGTTGGAGGCCGCCAGAGCACTGACTCCGCTGTGTTTGTTTTGCTTCCTGTCTCTGAACTATACAGGGATCTGGTGGAAACACATCCTCAGTTACAAGTGATTATATAGAGCAGCAATACAACAGCAACTCAAGAGGCTCAGTCCAGTTTACTGCAGGAAACATGACTTACATAGTGGACTTTACTGGTAAATTAAGAATCAATCAATCAAAGAATCAAACTATTATGGCAGCTTTCTTGACAATTAGATAATTGACAACTGACATAAAAAGCATCTTTTGTTTTTGAAATGCTTTAGCCATGACTCAGACCAACCTGTCCACACACATGAAAAGGAAAGTCAGAAGGCGGCCAAAATTCAATTTAATAGTTACAGTCAATAACAGGTATGAAAAACCTTGACATTTCTGTATATGGTTCATAAAACTACTCTTACGTAAACAACAATAATGTTGTTTATAATAATAATGTTGTTATAATTGTTGTTATAAATAATAATTATTATAAACATCAATAATGTTGTTTATAATAATGTTTAGATTCTCTAGGAAGTCAGCCTCTCGTGTGTGTAAATTGTTTGTAAAACGATTCCTGCATAAATGTATGTAAAAATGTCAAATGTAAAAAAAGTTTTATGCAAAATGGTGTTACAGTATTGTTTTATTGTCCAGAAAGCAGGAAGTATTAAAATCAGTCTTCATAAAACCATGAAAATGTATGAATGATCCAAAAAACATTTAATACAAAAATATGTTCTGCTTGTTTTTCATGAGTAGCGTGAATCATATGGTATCAGGTTCAACATCAAAGTCTTTTATTTTCTTGTATTACACGCAGTGTGCCAATGCTGACATCTCCCACTGTGAGCCCAACAACATCATCTACTCAATGCATCTGGGAGTTTATGGGTGATGAAGGCATCTGGACCGAGTTCCAGAAACCAGTGAGTTCTTACAGTAGATTTATCCTCAGCCAAACAAACAGAGCTGTCAGAAAGTTGACTCAGCCTGACAGTTTACTGGACTTTGTATCTGCAGGGATGTTCGTTGGACAGTGCAGAAATTGAGAGGTTATATCTGCTTGCCCCTCAGTCCCAGGTTTCATTCACTGCTGGACGAAACACTTACACACTTGACTTTGCTGGTACATTTTAACTGCATACTGCTATTTGTACACACGAGTATATACTACAAACATGATGATATTACAAATATAATGTTAATCACACGATGAGGCATTTTATGATTAAACTCCCAAAAGTTAACATGAATTAATGGGGGTTATTTATTCATTGCACATATTTCTTTTGCATACTGTGCATAAAAAATAAATACTGGGAATATGCTATTCTGTTTGCAATATGGTAGAATGTGTCATTTCAATTTAATTTCAAACACTCGCATGCTTGCGTTCCATTCCCGACATTCTGTGAAGATAATAAATCTGCACTGTATATTTTTTAGTATTTAAAAAAAATTTATACAATGATATACATATGAAATTTTATAATATACCACAATAACTTGTACACATTAATGTTCACACTAAAGACGATAACTATAAAGCAGAGTCCATACCACAACTGTGACGATACAGAAGAACAATACAGTTGGAGTCACTTTCAGAGCGATTTTTTCCCCGTTAATTAACGATAAACATTGACAGCCAATCAAATCCATTTAAATTTAAAGGACTTGTGCCTTTCGTAACTGTGAAACTGCAGCACAAGATTCGAATAAGCATGTTAATGTGGACGTTAATGTGGTTGTTTTGTGTTACCTTTATATTTATCATTCTCGGTATGAACAGGCGTTAAGAGCAGCAGGGTAGTGTGAACACAAGCACTGCTGTTGTTCTCTGTCTACAGGAATGTATCAGGTGAATAACTGGTATGGTACTAAAAGAGATGTGAGGAGAACAGCCGGTGGAACTCAGCAAACAAACAGGTATGAAGCCAGTAATAACAATTATTTCCTTATGAAAATCTGCATAAATCAACCTGATATCATTCATATAAAAGAATGTTTATGTGCATTAAAAATGACGTGCTGTCATTTTTGTTCTGTCACAGTCAGTTCTCACAAGCTTGCTGGCAGTTCAGAGACATCGATGGCAACTGGAAGAATTATACTAAAGTAAAATACCCTTTAATTTTTAAAATGAATCTATATTTTTAACATTTTACAATTTTAATAATAGCATTTTGTATGTATAACACTGATTATCATATATGATCATTTCACATATATCATATATAATCATATGGGTTGAGAAAACACCCGCTAAACATCAAGTTGTGTGTTTTGTAATCTTATGGACTTTGACCGTGCAGGGAGGAATTCGAGGTTGCTGCAGTGTATCAAGTCAAGATATTGAGGCCCAGTACCAGCAGGACACCACAGGCAAAATGAGTTTCAGGGCGGGCAGGTTTAACTATGAGCTGAACTTTTCAGGTGTGTGCAAAAAAATCAAGTTATGTTCTACATTAAGTTCTTGTAATAAATCAAACTACTTGTTTAACGTTGACCTGTTTGATTGGTGTTGTTTTTGTATTTGTATTATTTTACAGATATGACACAGACAAATCTGTCCACTAACACCAACAGACAAGTGCGCCGCATGCAACCATAAGATGTCACCTGCCAGTTCTCACTGTATGTTTACTTGCATTTTTATATGCGTTGCCTCAGGATTCCAGTCACCATTTTTAACCCCTAATACCCACTGCCTGTATTAAACTGTGACATTAGCATTATAAGACATGCTAGCTCCGGTCCTCAATGCTTGTTTTTTAAATCATAACTCATTTTTCCAGTGTATTAAATGTCATTTTTTGCCTTATTTAATCCCAAATTTTACTCCATTTTATGTGTCATTATGTATAAAGATATGTAAAGAACAGGTATAAACATTTGTCTATATATATAATGTATATATATTATATATATACACAGATAGATAGATAGATAGATAGATAGATAGATAGATACTTTTTTCACTCTTCCTGTATTCATGCTGTTTAAATTCTTTAGTTTTTAACTAAATTGTACGTAATGGGATCATACAGACCTGTGTGAAATGACTGATATATAATTTTAATTGTTTAATATATTGTAGTTGAGAAGGTCAAGAATACCTTGATTTTATAGCATGTGGACATAATCTGTCTGTGTAATGGATGACAATTTTCTCTGTTACTGCAAACTGTCATATTCTACAATAAAACACTCCTTGGGTTTTTCTGTATTACAATTTTAATACAAAGATGTTACTTATGAAGGCAAGTGTTACTCTTTAATAAATCAATTTATTTGATTCCAAAAATTACCATCTTACCAACAATCGAGTTCACATTTTAAATTAAAACAAACTCGGATATTAGAATTTGATCTACAATAATTGACTATTCGAAAACTGCATGTAGTGAAATACTCATACAGCGAATCACAAACCTGTTATTGCACAACTCTCAACATAAGGCCTCATACTCATAGAATCAGGAAAGCTGTTCCCTTTAAAAAACCTGCCTGGACGTTAAAGCTCCTCTTCATGAACGTAATTCGGAACAGTATTTAAAAATAACTCAATTGGCACTTCACCTCTATATACTGTACATCTAATTAATCTGAGATTATACACCATTTGGTGACTTGTCGTGTTGCAGATCTGTTTGGTCATGATATGGAATATGTTCAGTTGCTCAAAACTGCTTTTCAAAACAGGAAACTGCCTAAATTCTGTGGCGCTAATGCTTACAAACAAAACAAGGGACCGAATGTGGCGCCACTGTGTGATCAGTAACTACTAAAAAAATATGACAAGATACATAAGTAACAGACAAACACATTAGACCTTATTTGTTAAACAGGAGAAAAGCGAGTTTGCTTACATCAAAACCATTAATACACTGTCTTAATCAGCTGTGATGAGAAGCCCCACCCACAACTACATGTCACTTATCCAAAATCCTGCTCCCCATGACTGTACATCAAACATGTTATGACAGGCTGGGACTGTGTCACACAGAAGTTTGTGAATTTAATATGGACAGTTAAGCGACTTGTTAGTGGAAACGTTGTGACTGGTCAGCACAGCCCATCAAGAAACATTTTTTCTTAAATAATCCTATTGATGACAAGCACATTTCAATTCCATTTTTATTTCTCATTACTGTAATGCGAAAAAAAATATTTGTACATATTGTGCAACCTTTCATATTTTTCTCATTATGGCAATGAGAAATTGAGGAGGGGCTACTGAATTGTCATTACCAAAACATCTTAATATCTAAAAAAACAATTATTTTTTTCTTTGAAATATGATCTGTAATTTTTTAAAGTGAACTTTGTTCTGCTCATGTTTTCTCAACGAAGCCTCTGGGTTGTGTCCATAAGCCACTACAGGCCAGTGAAGCACAAACCACTCTATAAACCTACAAATGACATTTAGTGCACCTACAGTTTGACAGTGTCCTCATTTGCTTCTCAGTGCATCAAAGTAGATCAGCATGAAACTCAAATATAATCACCAGTTACAGCATATACACAAAAACACATTGTAAAACAACTAACTAACTAACCAAAACTGTGGACACCACCAATATCCACTTTTCACTCCAGCTTCCAGCTTAGAGTTGGGAGAACAATTGAGAGATTTTTCTTTACAGGAAACAATCAGCAAATGCTGTTGATTTGAACCTGCATTCGTTCTAGCAGAGGAAGTTAAGACGTGAACGTGAGGCTAAGCCTTGAACACAACCATAAGTGCTTCAATTTGCCTTTCAATACTGGCCGTTTCTTTTATGCTCCACTCTTACTTAATTGAAATTCTTTTTGGAATGTGTCAAGCCAAACAACATGATGGTCCACCAGGAAAGTTCAAAGCATCCAGTGACTAAAGCAGCTATTGACAGAAGAGCCCAAGCGCCTTGCTTCTTAAGAAACTTGATGGTTTGATCAGACCTTTTGATTCACATCAAGAGGCAAGTCGAGTGATTCCAAAGATGCACCATGACAAGAGCTAAAAAGACAAAATAAACAAAAAAACAGTTATAAACACTGTCTTTAATAAAGGACACCACGTTCCACCTTCACACCAAATGCTGACCCATCTTAGCTGCTTATGTCATTTTACTTTCAATTCACACGCAAGAAAAAAAGGGCCCAAAGTTCTATCCGAAGAGGTCTTTAAGGTCATTGTTGACTGAAGCGCTTTGTTTCATCATCCCAGTATTCATTGTGGGGGCAGTCACAGGCTGCGAGAAGTTCTGTGGGTTGAAGAAGGGATTGGCCTGCATCCCAAAACCACCTTGCACTCCCCCGGCCATTCCCATTGCAGTTGCCTGCATGGGTGCAGTCTGTGGAGGTTGGCTCGTACCAAACTGACTGAGCCAGGGTGAAGGTGCGGTGGTTCCAATGGCTGGTTTGGGGGCCATTTGGTTCAGGCTTACTTTGGGTTTGTTAGGGGTGAAGAGGGAGTCTAGAGCAGACATATCAGGGGGTTTGCTGGGCTGGCTTTGGTTCTGGGTGAGGGCAATGAAATTTGGAGTGCTGGTAGTGGTGGCCATGCCCCCATAGAGGCCAGGGGTGGTGGGTCTCATGCCCATCCCCATACCTCCTGCCTGGAAGCCCATGGGTGAATTGAAGCCATTGCTCACGGGGCCCACGGTGCCCATTCCACCCAAGTTGGTTCCAGATGGGAAGGCAGAGGAGATGGGGCCTCTGGGTCCAGAGGTTAGCGAGAGGTTGTTCAGAGATGTCATGTTGTTTAGAAGACTACTGGTTAGATCCTTTGCCTGAAAATAAACAAAATATTCTTTAGTTAGAGCAAGTGCATCTAAAACAAAAACTTAAGTGAAACCACATGCATCACAGCAATGTCAAAATTTCATTTTTATGTTAATTTCATTTATCTTTCTAGACTAAAATAACAGGAAAAATTAGTGAATTTTAAAACTTTCACACACAGCCATGAACAGGACATGATGCAGTGGAGAAGCTGCTGGAATTTGCTGGCTTGAAGAATTGTAACAATGGCAGAACAGTCCTGTACCAGTACTGTGCGTCAATACAGCCATGACATTAACAATTCTAGCACAGATGGTCTGACATAACATTGTGAGTCTTGTGATTATAGACACAATATCAAATGGAGTGCAAACAAATGAACAAAAAGTCCTATTTACTAGTGAGAATCTCAGAAGTCTGTTACTCGAGATGTGACATTAGGGGTTTTTAACATCAAAGATGGCAGAAATCAACAACTGGTAGTAAATAATAATAGTGGTGAATAACTGTATTTTAGGAACATTAAAAGTGCAATCTGTAACTCTTTTTGGTTAAAAAGTTGTCTCCTCCAAAACT